>WHYT01017567.1:5327-18817 GCA_009806455.1 Tetrax tetrax
AGGAAGGACTGCTTGCAAATTGCCTTCAGAGACCAAACTGCTCGGTAATTTGAGGGAAAATCCAGGAAACAACTCAGGAAGAAGTAAGGCACTATGCACTCTTTAAAAGCCCACACAACTGAGGTTGAAACCTTTCCTTTTTAACTACTGTGCTTGGTAGCTGGTGTGGGGAGGAGACAATGGGAAGTGGTGTGTGGGAATACCAGGATGAAGTCCCACAGGAAAGGTCACAAGATTATTTTCCCCCTCAGATCTATGTTGTAATGCTTCTAGCTTACGAATAAGCTTCAGACTTGTGCTCTTTGTTTCATGGTAGGGGGAGGAGGGATGGGAGGGCTTGCAATTAAGCACTAATTATGATATATGACATAATACAGCTTTGTAAATTGAAATAACCCCGTAGCCACAATAGTTTGATCAGCTGAGTTTATAATCAATGTTAATAATCTCTTCCATAAACAGCCAGGCAAGGCTGAATTTCACTGAATTAGCAGATGACTTGAGGGGGAAGGCTGGTCACTGTCTGTTGTATCTGGGCATAATTTTTGCTGCTTTTCTCCCGAGCGTGACCATGTTAAACTACTGCCTTTCCAACAGGAGTTCTGGATCACAGCACTGATACTACTTTAAGACATGAAAACCTCATTATTGTTAAAACACAAATTACAAATACAATTCTGGCATGACGAATGGGATTCAAGAAAACAGACTGTATTTCAGGGCAATTTTAGTTGCCCTGAATTGGGGAAGACAGACCAGGGCCCTCTCCTGAGTCTATGTATTCATCAGTGTTAATTCCTGCAGCTGTGCCACTGCAGCCACATCACAAGATTATAATCCTATATGTGATATTGTTATGTCTTTATTTTGCCCATTTGGTGGCAGGTAAAATATTTGCTTCCTTTGATGCGTTGATAAATATACCATTAAATTCCAATAAGTTTGAGTTTCTTCTCTATTAGGGAGTATCAGAGACTTCCTTCATGCTGCAGGGCTGCTGCTGGCTCAAGGTTCCCTGTTCCTCTGCAGCCATGAATTATAATTTATCCTACTGTGAGAAGAGGAATGTCATCATTCCTCCATGCTCATGGGGAGTAGGCGTGGTCTGATCTCTTCATGGGTTTGTGCTGCAGTTACCAAAATGATGTGTATGCCTATCTGCATGCAGAAGTAAGAGAGTTGTGCAACTCACAGTCACAGTGCAGACTACAGAACCAAACTTTCCCAGAGTTCAGTTGTGTCCCAGGTCTGCCTTAGTCTTAGATGTTGCTACTTCATTGCAGCCATTAAACTCCTATCTTTGCCTCCTGAATAGACTCTTAAGTGTCACATTTACAGTGTGGTAATTATATTAATCTTAATCATATAGAAGAAACTTCAGTGAGGAAAATAAAACCATACTTCTCTTATTGGGCAAACTTTCTTTTAATGTTTTGTGTTTGTGTCTTATTGCCTGGACCTCTCCCACTAATAAGCTTTTAATGACTGTTCCCACTGATATCGTAGCAGCAGATTCTTTGCATGCTGTCTTTGTTTCCTGGAATAAAATCAATTAAGCTCCTTGTCTCTCTGACCCCATCTTGTATTAAGGCTTAGCACAACAATTAGGAGCACATTATGGTGTTCATTCTTTTATAATTTTGGTTCTACAGACATAGCAGCAAGTCAGGTGTCAGTGCAAAGATTAACTTTGATGCAACATAATGTAGTATGTGTATTAGAAGTCTTCAGTGATCTAATTACTATACTTATATGATTCACTTTTGCAAAAGTGATTTAATGAGCCTATGACACTTTTCAACAGCCGTCTTGAATTTTTTTTGTGAGTATTCCAATGGACAAAGTTATAAATTTGTCGCAGGCAATTCTGAAGATTTTCGGACTTAAAAAACTGGATCTGTTAGAAACATGCTTCTAGAATACAACATAATATTTCAATAAGCAATCAAATGTTGTTGCACGTTGAAATATTTTGCTTCCAAAGTAACTTAAAGAATGTTGAGGATTTCAAATGGAAGTTTTTCCGGTACGAGTTTTTTCAGAAAGCTAGGGACTTTTTTTCTGTCAAAACTTCTTCAACTTATCTTGTAGCCGTTTCAGATAAAATATTCTTCAGTTACTATAGCTATTGGTGTAGTAACCTCATTGCTGTAGAGAAAATCAGTACTCCCCTTTGCATTCTTTTTAAAAATTCCTTTTAACTTTAAGCAGGTTATATGACCTAATTGATCAGCTCCTGCAATCTTTTGCTGCTAATTGGCTAGGTGTCAGATGATAAAGGGAATAATATTGGTTCCCATCATTTCACAGGAGACACTGTGTACTAGGTATTTGGTTTTCTCATTGAATGTAGCACATGTGGTTCTTCTGAGCAACCACGAGAAGGAAAGGGGTAAAGGAGCATCTGAATTTAGTTTGTTCACTTGCGATACAGAAAAGTGGTCCTGTCTACAACTATCAAGATTTAATTAAAAAATGAAAAGAATGAAAATGAATTGAATTGCAAACTTGGTCATGTTATCATCAATTCTGCCTAGGCAGTTTCTAGAATATTGAATAAATTGCTGTACTTGCTGTGATAGCCTCTGTTGAAAACTTCAGTGACATTTCACTTTGAAAAAGGAATTCATTGTTCCCCCCAAATGCGATGTTCTGAAAGTCAAATTTTCCTTTCATGTCTGTAAGCAAAATTTTCAAAGAATTTTTTTTTAATAATTGGTGTGAGCTATTCATAGGACTTCATTTTCTTCAGAAAACTCCGGCTTTGTTTACGACTAGAATATGGGTTGTAAAAGTGAACAAAATCTTTGGATAACAGACAGGTCTTGCTTCACTTACTGTGAGAAAACTGAAGGCTAGGTTTACATGTTTTCATTTTGCCATGATGAAGGGCAGCACTTTTCTCAAACCATATAGCAACTATGCCCAGGACAGAATCATAAATCAGAGTCAACTTTTCCCACCTTTGCCTCTACGATCACTGCCTTCCCTACCTGCAACAGTCTAACACCACTCATTGATCCTGCTGTACCTCCTAGAACAGGTAGGTTCTTACCATGAGTCATGGATGGCAACAGGACACCAGCTGTTACTACTCCATCACTTCCTAGCCCCTCTTTTCAAACACAAGGAAACCAGTGACCCAACCCTTAGCCCCAGTATAGGTAGCAATGGCAGAAGAATGGGCACATATCTGATAATTGTGGGTAAAGGACTGTAAAATACTGTGTGAATACAGGGTCGTGTGCCTCTTCCAGACCAAAACATGAAAATGTTGTCTTCCAAAGGAAAAAAGTCAGCTCTGCAAATGTCACGTGAGACTGACAGCCGTGCTTTTCTGCACACCAAGTGGTAGTACTTTTCCAGTTTGGAGTATGAACTGATTACCATATAGCCTGATTTTAAAATATTTGTGAAACAGAGACTGACAACAGACCTATAAAGTGTCTCAATCTTTAGTATTTGTAGAAATATTGTTTGGTTGTACTCAAGAGCAAGCAGAGATGTACATGAAGTCTCTTATCTGAATCCTGAACAGCTCTTGGGAGACTGAAAATAAGGAAACTATGAAAATTGTTTGATCAAATTCCTCAATCAGTATTTTGTTGGATTGGTGGTCTTCTGCCCAGAACCTATATGAAAGGAGCTAAAAAAGTACATAGGCGACAGGAACACACTTTACTGCGATATCACTGACTGTGACATTTTTGCTAAATGTTGTATTGACTGGTCTAGTCACTGGCTAGCTGGGATGCAGTTTATAAAAGTCTATTTGGGTAGACAGCATTTCTTCAAGAAATAAATGCTTTTGTTGAATGTGATTTTTGGGAAGAGGGGAGAGTTTTTCCACCTGCTTCCCCTTTCATATGCTTTCATAGCTCACTGAATCAGAGAAGATGCAGCCTGGTCCCAGGCTGGCTACTTAAGTAGACAGCTGCCTGCCTTCTCAAACAGCTTGCACAAGTCAAGTCCTCATTATCTCTAGACAGGTATCTGAAAAACCTTCTTGCTTGGGCTCTGACACAAACTCTAATTATGAGATGGAACAAAGAAACAACCCAATGTTTTAAAGAGGAATTGAGTTGTGATTATTCTGTTCTTGCTAAAACTTGCTTTGATACAATAGCATCCCACATTACAGCTACGAAAATTCTTACAGGGCCTTACAGTCTCCTAAGCAACTGCACTCCCTGCTAACAGGAAAAGATTTTCTGCTCTAGAGAGATGCAGAAAGAGCCTTTGTTTCTGCTGGTGGCTACAGTAGCTGAAAAGAGACTAAAGACAATTAATATATATATTTTAATAATATTTCATATAGAGGATCTAGTAATGGTAAATATGTGAAAATTGAAAACAAGGAAAGAGAAAGTAATTTTGCAGCTGAACAAAAGTGTTATTTTAACACTTGTAGACTTGAGCATACAGCTGGAAAATAATAGTTTGTGACTTGCAACATCAAGGACATCTCAACGGTTCGTGGTGTTCAAGAACTGATGGAGCAACATTCAGAAGATCCTGCTATGTCACTAGAGAAGCACTGATGGAATGACCTGTAACTCTTTTTGTGTCTTCCCATGATATTCAAATCCTGCTTAGTCTTCCATAGGTGATGACACTATTGTCATAAATGGAACTTTCTTAGCAAATTCCACCTAGTATAAATCTTTTCTTCTCTCTTATTTATTCTATATATTTCTGCATTCTCACCCCCATTTACATGACAAGGCCATCAAAGAAATTAGAACACTTGTTATCCCATGGCAATTCACAACTTTTATGCAAGGCTTCTCTACAGGGTATTAATCTTTTTGTTGTTCTTAATTAACCTTAAATGTTTTAAGTCTGGTTATTTTTGAAGTACCTTGAAATGAAGTGACAACCATAACTATGCCATTCTGAAATTTGATCATTATATTTATCTAAAAATAAAAGCTCAATATGAGATTCATTTAGAATTGTGCACCTGGGGAACCTCTGATTACTGCCTACGGTATTCAAGACTATTAAAATATTCACTGCGAATATGCATCTTTCCAGCTCCTTGCACTGAGGGAGAATTTCAGCTCCTTGAGGACTGGAAAGCAATAAGTGTGCTTACTCTGGTGTCATAGCACAGACCTGGGTTACTTAGGAGGGTGGTGCGTCTTAAGTGGCGAGGCAGATCCAAAATCAAAAAGTTATTTTATTTTATGAGGCTTTTCAGGTTGTAAACTCTTCTTCTTCTGAGAAAGAAACAATTTGGTCATCAGAGCAACTCTAGCAGCAGGGAGAGTGCTGGTTTTGTTAAGACACATTTGCTGATGCAGGAACTTTTACCTATGCTGGCCTCACTGTGATCCCCAACATCACGGTGTTAAATTAAATTTGATTTCCTGCAGGATTTTTACCAGTCTCTTTGGAGCTCACTGTTTACGAGGTTTTCTGCAAATCCACTGAATGTCTATTCATGTGTTGAAGCACTTGCCTTCTACATTGTTCTCTCTTATTCAGTAGCAATACGAAGCCAGAAGGATCAGTGCCACCTTTATATATACTAGCTGCAAGTGGAAGCGAGGGCAATAGATAAATGTTCGTTGTCTTGTTTTCAGTAAGCCTAAAACTATATCGATACACTAAAATAGCAGCTATTATATGTTTGTGGCTGAAGAGAGGCTAGAATACATGTTTGGAGGAGAGGCAGATAATCAGTCCAGAGGAAAATAAAACAGTCTGGAGAAAACTAGGCATTGAGAGGGGAACTATGCATTGTAACACTTTGTGTATCTGACATTGAAATGAATTCAAGCCACCTCTGGATTCTGTAAGTGCATGCTATGCTAGATTCTTATTTGGCGCAAGATTTTTTTGTCTTGAATTAATACACAGTGTTTAGTATTTGACCCTGTATAACTTCAGGTCTCTTAATGCAACTTAAGAACTTGAGGAATTTGAAGGTGTTGCCGTTTTCACATATCTTACCATAACAGCAATGGAAAAATAATTATTTATTAAAGTTCCTTCACTTATTTAGGCACTAGAGACAGTTAGAAAAACTATTAGAATGCAATAAAGTTCAAACGGAAAAATAAACTAAAGACCTGAAACATAATTATATCTTCCTGCAAATGATGCACAAGCAGCATGTAAAGCTACTAAATAAAATGAGTCATTTGATAGTGTATTAGGACACTGAGGAAATTTAGATACAGGACCAAATTCCACCCTGATGAAGTGCCACTGACATTAATGAAGTTGAATTTAAAAAGAATTTGTCATGTGTAGTAGTTCTAATATTCTGTAGGTTTTAGCCTGTCATGTTTAACCTGCACTAACTAAATACTAGCAACTTGTATACTTTGTATTTCAAGGCTAACAAATCTGGTTTTTGAAAAGCCATTGGTTAAAAAGGCTTTTCATGCACACATACATACACACATAAGCAAACAAAACTATAGTTCTGCTCTAATTACTACCCATGTTGCCTTACCTTGCTGTTGGTAGGAGAATAATTGTGTTAGAGGTTTCAATCATCTCTCTGGAAATATTTTCTTCCTTCCACTGACTGCTCACCTTTTCAGACTAAATATTTATTGGTTTCAGTATTGTGGTGATTTATTTCTATTTGTTTTTAATTTCCTTGTGCAGTGTTTCAAATGGTACCACATCCTATGAATGGCTTGGTGTTAAATTATGTAGAGGTGCCACATTGCTCTTGAATGCATGTTTTTGATGAGGTTATTAAAACTCTGACAATACAAATTACCATAGCAACAAAAACCATAAATCCACAGCCTATTCCAGCATCAGGAGTATGGAAATATTTTAGAGCACTCAAATACTTTGCAGCACAGGACAGCTCATGTGGCCTGACTTGCAGTTCTTCACTCTGTCCTAAAATATATCAGTATTAATTGGTCCTCGATCTGTCAAAGAGGCAAGAAGTCATGACTTTGATATTTTTTTTTTTTATTGTAAGGTATTTGATCCAGCTCAATTCCTTGCTGCTGACGTCGTCTGTGACCTTCAGGTGATGATTTGAGTATGGTGCTTACACAAATAGAGAAACAAATTTCTGACCAGAATTGTCTCTGATGGTGATAGTAGAGTGGGGCTGTAGTTTTGAATACGATCTGAGGGCTAGTACAAAAATTCTCATTTTTGATTTAATGTTTTAAGAACTCTGTTTTCCAAGTAGGGTCTGTTATGCAAGGTCCTGTAAAAATGCTATAAATCCTTATTTTATAGAAAGGTATTAGTTAGCAGGTCTCAACACAGTGCTGGAATCCAGGAATTTTTACTTTACAGTAATGGAAAAGTTGAAGGTGGAACTAGAATTAGGAGAACTACTTCCATTTTCCCCAACATATTTCATAGGAGTTATTGTACTACTAATCAGCATTTGGTGATTGTAGCTAATTCCATTGGTAGCTATCCTTTATGTGCTGGAATGTGAAGAATAAAGTTAAAAAGCCACCTTTTTTCTCCATGTTTAGATTGACCTTGATGTATATTTAAAATTACTATGCAATTCAGAATGGTTTGGTTGAGCAAGATAATGTATGTATCTGTAGGAGGCAGACTGAGAAAAGAACAGGAGTTCCTAGGTTTTTGATACCTTTCTGGTTGCTGATGCAAGTAATTTCACTGATGTCAATAGTATAATCGTAGAAGTAAGGAGAAGTGATTTGTACTGAATTCTTATAAGAATAGGTCGGGTTTGTATTCCAAGGTTTATGGGGACATTAGACGGTGACCATATGGTCGATTAAGGTAACCCCACTGTTTCTGTCTAATGTTTCTGTTGTGAAATCACACTGCATCTGGTAAATTTAATCTGGAAATATGTTCCTGTTTTCCCAAGACCTCTCTTTCTGTACGGATGTTTAATACTACAGCCTACGTAATCTGCCTGGCAATGTGATTCTTTTTTTCATTAAAACACTATATACTTAACACTGCATGTATTTGGATACTCAGATACACCGTTCAGGTTTCCTACCTTTTATAAATGAATACTCTGTCACTTTACCAGACGAGGACATCAAAGCTATCAGCAGATAATGAGTTTCGCCTCAAGTTTGGTCACTGGCTAAAATGTACAATATGAATACACTTTATGGTTTGATTTAGTGAAATATATAATGCAAACAGTTTCAATCTTCTGTTTCAATCACAAGCAGGCAAATAAGAATCAGAATTTGACAACAAAGTCCATTATTTAGAGCCTGCATAATCTGTTTTTATTCCTGAATCTAAATGTAGATCACATAATCAGATTTATTTTATGGTAAGAAAGTGTTAATTTTAAGTAATTTATACAATTAAAAAATTCTAAGTAGTTTTAAACTGTTTATTGCTGTATTAATAGACTGTAATTTTGGAACAAATAGCATTCTGAATGTGCAGAAGCTATAATATGAAAGATTCTGTTTTACAACTTGTTTGCTTTATTTTTGCATCTAAATATCAGCAAATAACAGAATAAGTCTCCCCTTGTTGAAAACTGAAGGAAAAACCTCCTGAGCCAAGGGATCTATATGTAGTTAGAACTAGTGATGTGTTTTACAATTATAATAGTTAAAAACCTTCAAATTCCTATTTTTTCAACACTTATACTTTTCAGCACAAAATTGGCACAACTTTACTAAGTAAATAATGTCATTCTTATCATAGCTAGAGTTCACCCACAAGATACTCTGTTTAATCCACAGTGAAGAATCAAACTTGCTCTATTTTTCACTTCCTCTGCAAGGGAGAAGGCAATGGCATGTTCCATTTCCTTTGCTGGCATTAGCTTGCAGGAACCAGCAAAAACCTAACCTCTTTTACAATATCATGAGAGAAAGAGTGAGTTTTAAGACAAAATTCCAGTTGTCTTATTAGCAACATTCAAAAAAAAAAAAAATGTGTTAGTGCCAGACTTGTCATAAACAGTTGCTACAATTGCTCTGTTATTTCTTCTTCCGTATCAAAGAACTGAAGCGTACCATGTCAAAGCAACCAAAATCCTTCACTAAGGGTTTCCAAAGAACTGACATGAACTCTGCAGTATTTGTAAAGAATGGAACATAGGATGTATAAAGCCACGCTTTTGAAAAGGATCTGGAAGAAACTTGAGAAACTAGAGACCAGCAAGTCTGACTTTTGTCCTGGACAAAATGGTAGAAAACTGGTAAAAAATTGAATTGACAGACACCTAGATATATGTACTGGAGAAGAGAAAACATTGGTTTTGTAGAAGGAAGTCATATTTCACAAATCCATTAGAGTTCTTTGATGGAATCAATAAATATGAGAAGAGCGATCTGGTTTGTGCTTCATTAGATGGATTTCTGAAAAACTTTCAAATAGGATTTGTCATCAAAACTTCTGAAAGTAACTGAGCTGTCATGGGCTAAGAGGAAGGCTCTTTCTGTGGACTACCTGCTTTAAGAGATAGGAAACAAAGCATAAAAGTCCAGTTTGCATAACTGAGAGAGATTATCAACAGGTCCTTACAACGTGTTGCAAATTGGACTACAAGTGGTTGAACAGCATATTGAAAATTTTTTTCTGACTAAATAGCTCCCTGTGGAGGACAGTATTCTGAAGTAAGGAGCATAATAGGGGGATAATTTAATTTGTTAACAGAGTAATTATCCAGAGTTGTGACTACTCAAGGAGGTTATATTGGAAAGCCACAGAGAAATGGTTAACACCAAAGGAGCTGTCAGCTCTTTCACTCAAAGCCTAAAAGCGTGAACCACTGCAGCATGATAAATCAGCTCTGTGAATTGTTGGGGTTTTTTCTTTCTTTCTTTCTTTTATTTTTTTAAATTACTATTCCTATTTTAGTGTCATCGATCCCTACTTTAAGCAGAGTTGGAGCAGGTAAGCACCTTAAATTCCTTCCATCCTAAATTATGCTATGATTCTGTGGTTAAGGAAGCTGTACAGAGTGAAGCAGGGCTTGACACGATTGCGTCACTGGTACCAAAGCAGGCCTTATGACACCAGTCTTTCCTCAGTTCTTAAGAATTAAGCGCTTTTTCTGATTCAACCTTAAAGAATATATATATTGTTTTTTTTCCTCAACTGAATGGTCTTATTGAAGGCTTTCAATGTCTAGAACAACTAACTGAACTGCAGACTGGAAAAGCTTTAGAAGGGAAGAAACTGGTCTTCAACCTCTGAAGTTATTTCCGTATCATGTATGGATACTGGAAAGTGCTGCTGGTCCCTCCAGTCTCATTTTCATGCTGGTGCAAAGACTGAAATCATCATAAATTCTGAATCAAGTTCATAGAACCATCTCTGAATTTAACTCCTATCCAGAAAGTAAAGATGACTCTCTAAGGGAGTTTTTTCTTTATTTTAATTTGGATAGGAATACTCAGAAAAACTTTATCCAAAGGCCTGTGTTGTGGGAAAAGGTGGCAGCTGACTAAAGGGATCATCACAGTGAGACCCAATGGTGGAAACAGAGGTTAAAAGGAATGTGATGGGACTAGATCTGTGAGGATAATAATTTCAGAGAATTATCTGACATCACAAAGCACTTTATTTTCCTTCCCCACAGTAAACTTGAATGATCTTAATGACAGAAAATGAGATCCAGCAGGTGTTAAACTACAGTAGTTAAATATTCATGAGTGTAAGAAGAAGCAGGAACTGAATTTAAGTACAGGGGTCAGTACGGGGTAAGATTCTTGAGGGCACTGAAGCAAAATAACTGTCAGACGACACTGAAGACAGTGATGAAAAGACAGCTCAAAGGAAATGGTAATGGTCAAAGTCAGCTTATAGCTAAAACTATGAGGAAGAGACAGATTGAGAAATGCTCTTGAAGTGTGCCTGAACCATTTCCAGGGATATGAAAATTTGTGCCAGAGACTTCAACAGAGGCACTGGAGCAGAATTCAGATGAGATATGAAGACATGGATGAGCTGACTTCTGACCTGCACGTTTCCTGAGATACTTGGTCACTATTGATAAACTCACAACTTTTCTTGCAACTAAGTCCTGGAAGAGATAAACTAATAAAAATTCAGAGGAGTGGTTCTTCTCCCTGATTTTCTTCTAGGGGAATTCACTAGGAGAGGAAAGTGATCCAGTGCTCAACCAGTGAGATCGAACATTCAAAGTAAGATAAATAAGCTAGAGAATTCGAACTAGAGAACTGGCTTTGTGGCATGATTTGAAGAAACACTTGATTTCCTGATAGCAGAACAGGACTCATTCCATCGAAGTCTCAAATAATAGCTTGGTGTGTTAGGACAATTTGATGCTGTCTTCTAACAAGTAGCTGTTCCTAATATTGTCTGCAAAAGTCAGGATGTCAGATGTTGTCAAAGACTTAATAACTTTAAAATAGCAAAAGTTCATTCAATATGGCCTAGCAATGCTTTGCAAAACTGCTGCTCGGTACACAGTGAATCCAGAGGGGTTCTTGCTCCAAACATATTATGGGCAGTATCCATTTCTGTGCCAGTATGTATCTGAAGAGCATGAATTCATGAATTTAAAAAATTAATTGAAAAAACTCTCTATCAAGTTGACTAAGGATCTAAGCTGAATGTGTGTCAAGGAAATAAACACAATTTTTTTCATTTATAAGATGCATCCAGGAATATCTAGGTTTAAACAAAGCATGGCATAGATGCCCCTTACGGCACAGCTTTTTATTTTTTATGCATTGTGAATCCAGCCCTTTGTATCCTGTAGGAGCTGTCAAATGTGTTCATCTAGTTCTCTTATTGATATCCAGCACCACACCCTGTCTCATCCTCCCCAAAATTATTGCATGAGGAATATGGAACATTCCAGCCCCTTTATGTTTAACATGAAAAGGCATCATTAGTACATCTCTGGATACAAGTCTGTGATTCAATTCTTTTCTTCCTTTTTGGGTGTATCTTACACAAGCAGCACAGGTACAGTTCTGAAATGGTGATGTTAGATCTTCCAAGCCAGGCAAGCTATCAAGAGGGAGGCTTTTCTCTGCTCTTGGAACTGATCAGGATAGAGTCCCGATGACCTTCAGAAAGTTTTAGGGATCAGGACTTTTTAATGTTATCTACAAGTGCACAGACTTCTAACCTTCCCCTTCCAGAAACTTTTAGCTAACAGCCCTCAGTATACTACTGAGAAACTTGGCTGCGAAACTTGGCTGCACAGACAAAAATCTCAGTCTAGACTTTTTTAAGGATATCAGCTACGCTCCATAAAAAAAGGTGTAATTTTTAGAAAATCTCTTCCAGACTGCTCAAAGTAAGCCCCCCAAATCAACAGCTATTTCACAAATTTAGGCCTTTGGATAACATGTTTAGGCTTTGATTATTTGCTGTTGGTTTGGGTTTTTTTAATATGTAACAATATTCAGAGACAGAGGGAAGGTCTCCCAACTTCCTTTTCCAGCTTAACAATTTATGAACAGAGAGAATGTTATCAGAGCTATTAACTGATCTCCTGCTTTATATTCTAACAGTTTTTGTGTTATCAGCAAGATAAATCTGGAATTTTTTTTATACTAGTTATAAAGATGTGCTTGAAGAAGTAAAGTAACCTTCTTAAACCTTGAAATGACTTAGGCTGTTTCATTACCTTCATGGCTATTGGTCTGTCTGGGTTTTTTAAATAGTTGTGTGTAGTTGTTATGTTTTTATTAGAGCAATAGTATCTTAATCTAGCTGAAAGTATTGTCTAATATTCCTAGTTGTGTTTCTGCAGGAGGATGTTAGAGGCTTGCGGAGAACTGTCTTGTTCAAAGCACCCCTTCAAAAGCAGCAGTAAACACTGCATCATACCACTGCTGCTTTACTGAGACATTGTCTGCATATAGGGAAGAAGTAGCAAAGACAAAGAACAGCTATACATGTTTTTTTCTCATTCTTTTTAACAAATTGAAGTAATTGAAGTTGGAATTTCTAGTAGCTAATTTGAAATCATTTGTTTGCATGATGACTAGCTTGCTGAGCTACTTCTAGGAATACAGGTCTGCAGTAAGACTCAAAATTTGGATATATTTTCAAACCGGCTCATGTTCCCTGGAATCGGGGAAACTAGAACTGGCTTAATGTGGAGTGTCTTGCAGAACCTATGAGACCCCCATTAGCAGTGCTCTATAATTTTTTTTTTTTCCATGCAGGGAAATCATTTTCAATTATTTAGTGCATGCCATTCTCTGACTTTGTTTTTACCATTTAAGGTTCAGTGTGATGATGATGATGTTGGAACAGAAGCATGTGAACAGAATTATCATGTTTAACTGCTTATCTTGTCTGGGAATGAACACCAGACCTGTGCTGAAATGAAAGTCCAGATTGCATGTGGTTTTAAAAAAATAACACACGAGACAGAGTTTGTATAGGAGCTTGAATGGTACAGTGTATGGTAGCAAGCTAAATGATCATAAAAGATCTAGGTCATTACTTTAGACACAGCTATCTCAAGATTTTATACCTCAAAGTAGGTCTAGAAGTTGCTACTATTCCAGCCCAAGGATGACTGCATGATGGAAAAGCCAATTAAT
>WHYT01017567.1:18837-103282 GCA_009806455.1 Tetrax tetrax
AAAGCCAAAAAAAAAAAAAAAAAAAAAAAAAAAAAAAGTAGCTTTAAATATGCACCAGTATTCAGAAAACCAGTGAGTGAGTTACAGAAACGGTCACTAAATATTCAACCTCTTCCAATAAAAATTGTCTTAAACAGTAATGGTCAGTTAAAAGCAGGCAGACAGTACAGCAAGAAAAATCTGAGGCTTCTAATCAGTAAGTATTTGTTAAAGATCCTTAGAAAGTATAATACTGAAAGATAAGCCCCATAAGTATTGTTAAAAGAGTGATTTTTACTCAAATTTTTCAAACTGCTGTGGGGTACTGATATATGCCCTCCCTCAAAATAGTGTTGTACAGGGTTGGATTCTAGTTTCCGTTCAGTGGCTATGCCAGAACGTGACCTTCTCAAAACTCTTTGAATGCCAGCTTAATAAAGGGGATGGGGTGTCTTCCATTTCTGCAATTGCAATTTGAAACTAATTTGGCATTTTTGTATTTGTAAATACTGATATTAAGCACATCCCAGGCCTTGTATGTACATCGGAGCCTTTGTTAGAAACCAGAGTTCCTCTCCAAAGACATGAGGAACTCTATTTGCAAGGATTGCAATGACTCAAGGGTCTTTGAAAGTGTCATTGGGTTCAGTTTAAAGCAGTCTTTTTCATCTGGTAACCTTATGTAGTGTGCATCCACAGAGAAAAAGGAGAGAAATTCATTCACTAAATGTTAATACACTAAAGAAATGAGAAAAATTGACCCTACCCTTGAAAGATCATTATAGAAAGTTAAATCAGACTTTGTATGACACTGGAACGTGCTTGAAATTAAGCTGTCATCAAGTGACTTAACCCAAGAAAGCGCTAGAAGACTTTCCTGCTCTCCTAAGATTTCAAATATTGTTTCAGAATATTTGCTTTTTGTTATTGACTTTGTTCTAGACTGGGCAGTGTTTATATATCCTAGCCAAATACCCTGGTGCCCAAAGCCCTAAGTGCATAAGGATGTTCCCTCTGTTTCTGAATTAATTTTGCAATAGATGTAAGTGTTTGGCTTCCAGCTCATGCACACAATTCGATGAGCTCTCTGTAACCTACCAGTAAGCAAATGTAGTTGGATCAGTTCTTTTGCTTCCCCACTTAAATGTTACGGAACGCTGGGGAAAGAAATGGAGCATTTATTGCAAAATTTTCAATCTGTTTACATTTTTGGATGAAAGTTAGTTAGATGCAGAAGCTTGGAAACACTGGGTATTATCTGGCATTTAAAACTTATATACTGTTCTAAAGGGTTCCCAAGCATGTTATAAAACTAAATGGGATTTTCAAGAGGAAGTTTTAGATAAGAATAAAATCTGCTGGGAAGGGAACAAATCAGATGAAGAAAATCTATTGTCCCATTCTTCAAAACATTTGCAGAGGGTACTTGGATTATTTATCCTTACACTGATAAAGATATTTAGCACTCTCATTTTGCAGTTTCCATCAGAAGTCTTTAAAACACGTCTAGGAGGTCAGTGTCATTGGCCTGTTCTTGTAGAAAAGGAAACTGAGGCAAGAGGAGATAGTAACTTTTATGCGGGGTCACACTGGAAATGACTGCAGAAGCAGAAGGGACATCCTGACTTTCCCAGGCCCAGATCAGACTTTCATCTGCTGTGGGTCTGGCCTTTAGGTACTGAAGCCAGATTTAAATAGCTATAAATCTCTGAATTTGCCCAGAAGTTAGTGGAGATAGGGCACTTAAAGCACCTGAGCATCTGACCACAAGTTGTTTCTGTGGGGAACTGATCACATTTGTTTTGCCTTTAGAGCAAGAAGTAGTTGCTAACTGGGAAGAGTGCAGCTATGGCTGGTCTTTGCTACTGTCCCTTCAGAAGGGATTCCCACATTGAATTGGACACTGCAAGATGTAGTTACTCAGGGCTTCTTGTTTTTACTGAATTAATATATTTTATAAAGTTCAAACCAGTCACAATGTGAACATGGAAACAATGTCACTTCTCTTTTGTGCTGTCGTCTCTGTGAAATGTCCGTCACCCCCTGGCCAAAGCTATACGATGTGCAGAGAAGTTTTCAAATACATACATCTGTATGTATATTTGCATTTCCTTTTAAGATTTTTCTCTTTTTGAAGAATTTTCCCCTGTAGATATGAAAACCCATGTAAGAGAATGGAAGGTAAACGTGCTAGCTGAACTAAAATGTTTTGTATTCTCTGTTACCTTATTAATCATGGTTGCCTGGATGTTTTCTGGAGAATCAGTGGATTTCATTTACAGTAGAGACTTGTTAAATACATAATCATGCACCGCACAGAAATTATAACTAGGACTAAAAATTATTCCTGGACAAGGAATAAAGACTGAAGAGACATAACTTTTTCCTGTTGCTAATCTGTTAAATGCCAGTAGAGGATACAATCTAAATTAATGTTGTTGTGAGAGCTGTGTTTGAATCTTGCGAGTAGTTACCACATTTAGGGTGCTGTATGGGGTAAAGGTGTCAGACACAGGCCACTTCTTGGCACTCTGGTCGCCAGCACAGTGTAAAAGTGGCCCAGAAGACTGGCACCATCCTGGTAGATCACAGGGGAAGAGATAATTATTGAGAAATAAGATATAGATCTTTCTTTCATTAGATGGCATAAAAGTATGAGCCCAGCTGTATATATCCTTATGGAGCTCTTGTAATGTGCGATTCCCATTTTCTCTGTGAAAATTGAAAAGAAGGAAAGATGAAATGATTTGCCCAAGTTTACATAGAATATCTGAGATTAACCAAGGAGTTTCAGCAAGAGCTCTTCATTCTCGATCCACACCATATCCAATTTCCTCCCTTATAGGACTTCAAACTTTAATTCAATGGGAGCACAGGTACTTTATGTAATTACTATTTACAGGTAATCAAAAGATAACACAGGGTATTAAATACTGTAGTATTTCACTTAAATAGATCTTGCACAGCTGTGGCTGAGAGCTGTGTGTTAGTCAGACACCTTCTCTCCCTGCCTTGCCCCGGTGATCGAACACGCTGCTCCAGAGTGGAAACTCACTGCTTTGTCTGGTTTGGAGTGGAGCAGCTGAACTCATTATGTTGTGTATCAGTGGAAAAAGGTACTGCAATAGTGTCATGGTAAGGAAGTGGTGTCCTTCTCTATGAGTGGAAGCTTTTAGAAATTTAGACTATTGTACAGGAAACAAAAGAGGTGGTTTCCATAGCTACTTATATTTCATCATGAAGTTGCTCCTGGGAAATACTGGAAATCAGGGCTTTTGTCCTCTCTGTAACCCTAGAATCCTGTACATATACTGCACTTCTAAGACTAAGCATAAAAAAAAAATGAGAGGCTTGTGTTTAAAAATCTCAAGTTTTTCTGGGGAATGCATCAAGAGAGCATGACTGAAAGCAAAATGATGCAAATGGTTGGGCAGTTTTTCTTGAAAATTAAATTATTTTTCAGCAGCTCAGTGTTATTTTTAAGTAATTATTTTTCATGAGAAAGATTTTTACCTGAACTGTGGCCAGTGGGATCTCAGAAGCCGCCTGCATCTACAGTGATAGGAAAATAAGCTATTCTTGTGGCAAAACATAAAATATGTGGCAAAGTCTAAGACATTATAACAATCTAAATATGAAATATATTATGCAGTGCTTAAATAGATTAGTATCACTAGGGACTTGGTACTTTGGGGAAAGATTTGACCCCCTTTTTTCCCCGAATAAGAGTCGTCTTTTACTGGCATGATGCTCCCCTTGAGAATGCTTATACCTTTTGAACAACTGAATATGCTTAGAGATAAAATAATAACCGATTACACACAGTGCATTTTTATTAACACTGCAGTAATGCAGGTCACCTTCAAAAATAGATTCCTTTTAGAAAACAAGGAGAATGGCAGTCAAGCTATGATTGTGGGCAAATAATTATCTTAAATGCTTACTGTCTATTTTGTTTTTATAAAATAGTATATTAGAGTAAGTCTTCTTTTAATGACACTGAAGGGAGGTTGGAGGTTTTCAGATAAGAGGAAAATGTTGGCATGCAATTTTCAACCAGGATTTATGAATTATTTGTAGTTCTGTATAATCCTTGATCTCCTTTGTAAAGTACTAGGGTTAATACTGTTAGCCCTATTTTACAGATAATGAGGAAGTGGCATGGGAACTTAATAACTTGCCCAGGAAGTTCAGTCAAATTAATTGATAACATACGATATCAAAACAGAAGTGGATTCAGCCCCCACAAATTCAAGCAGGCAGGTTTCCAAAGCCCCATTTAATTCTGATAAGAAACCATTTCTATTTGTACAATTGCTGCAAAATGGATTTATGGCTAGAGAGTGTATTCCACCTCCATTTCTGTCTTCATGAACTTGTGGTGAACACAAATTCATGGATTTGTTTGTCTTTTTGCTGCTTTTGTTGTTGTCGTTTGGTTGTATTTTGTAACAACATTTGTACCTCAAAGAAAAACAGCTGCAGCCCAGTGGGTAATAACCAAATATTTGGGGAAAATCTGGGACAGCAATACAGGAATGCATGCTTTTACCATTCCCTATAACATTGTTGTCCTGTTGCACAGCTTCTTGGCATGACTATTTCAGAAATGGCTGTGGAGCCAATTAATAATAAATTATTGATATTGGCAGCTGCTGCGCAATTTTTCCCAGCTGTTACTCCCACTTAGACATGCTGCATTTCTTGAATTCTGTTCTAATTTACATAAATGGCAGAATTCATCATAAGGACAAACAAGATATTTTTCCACACCCATTTGGTTTGAATACAGGAAAGTGCACTCCCAGGCTTCCTTGTTTAAGTGCCCAGCTGATGCTCTCCTGCCTACTCGAGTATTTTATTACGTTCCCTTCTATGCCAGGAGAGGTGTGGTTTACATGTCTTATCCCAATGGGAGATGACTGCCATAGAGAAGTTAAAACAACAGAAAAGAGCTGTGTGTTAAATCTTATTCAGAGAGTGTAAAAATGTTTAAATAGCCTTTGTTTGAATTGTGGAAATGGCACCTGACACGGTAACTGGGATCCTTCTTGCCTTTGATGTAGACTCTACTCACAGTCTTTTTGAGGGCTTCAGCTCAACTCGCTTGATCTCATGAGTTTCCAAAGAAACTACACAGGGCTCTTGCTTTCACCCACTGCTGTCAGTAGAGGCAGTAAGAGGCTCAGAGCTGACAGTTCATGTGATCATGCAGTTAATTAAAAAAAGCAACTTAGCTGTCATTTAAAAAGAGCTGCAAAAACCCAAGTGACCAGTTTGGAAGGAAATTTCTGGGTGCAGGTCTGAAATTCACAGTACAAATGAAAAATTATCTTTGGCAGTATTTTAACTAGTCTTCTGCTGTAGGTCAGTCCTAGCCACAAATGAAAATTTAGAGCTATTTCTCATGACAAAAATCCTGCCAAGCTCAGAAATAAGTTAAGGTACAATTAAGAGACTGAAGACAAGACCAAGGGAAATCTAAAAGCACTGAGAAGAAAATGCAAACCTTAATTGCATGGTTTGACTTTTTCTTTGTTTACTGAGCATTGTCATTCCATCTGCAAGGTGTGACCAAAACTTAAGTTTGAAGTCCCGTGGTAACTTGCAAGATCAATCTAAGTATTTGAAATCTTCGCAGCCAAACCTGAGGTTTAGTTTTCCTGAGGGGTAATCAAGTGTCATAGTTCAAGCAGGGATTGCTAGAAAAGAGCTATTCTCAATTGCTCTTGCTCTGCCTGAAAAAAAACCTTATCTTTTTACTAAGATTTTGTGCGTAGTCTCAGTGTTGATTGCTCATTACAAATGCTGTCAATATTGTGTTAGTGTTTTAGGTTCCTATTTAAAAGCCCGGCCTTAACAGAACACCCAAGTGTTCTGCTTGCTGCAGATTTAATAACGATTTTTCATTGCTGGATGATTTATTCTAATTATCTTTCTTTTGAAGTGTTGAAGTCAGTAATAATGTTTCTTGTGAAGTTTCAAAAGCATGAGATACTGCAAGAGCATCCCCCTCACCTTACTGTCTTCTGGTTCTTAGGCTGCTGTTCAATGCTTTCTTCAGCTGTCGCTGTGCAATGACACTGTATGTGGCAGCTGTGTTTCTAGCAGCCTCCTAACTAATAGCAGTTCAAGACCTGGGGTATGGAAAGCATGTTAAGAAGGAACAACAGAGAAAGTGTTCCATAGTGAGTTTTGAAGTCATGGCCAGAGCAACCTTCCAGGACACCTCTGGACAAAGGTATGCGGGAGTTGCTGGTGAGTGGGCCAGATCTGGTTAACTTTGCAAACACAAAGCCAGCCACTGAGAGCTCTGTTGGCTGGTGTGTTTCCAGATCCTGCTCTGTGTTACTTCCTCCTGTTCCTAGCCTTTGCAGATTGCATTTATCCTCTTAAATAGTTCTTTACATTACCATTAAGCTATCCCCAGGAAGGGGATGGAGAGAAGGGGTGGCCACACACACCTCCAGGCAGAATCTCCCATTGCTGTAGATAAACGACCAGCAAGGACTGGGACTGAATGATGAGCAATGAGAAAATCTCCTCCTCCTCAGGAGCAAGACTTCTGTCTGATGCTTCTTAGGGGAAAGGGCAAAGAAGCAAGGATCCTACAACCTTCAGTTTCTAAAAGTGGAGTTGAGCCCTCGTGGTACCATCATGTCAGCTTGAAGGTGACCTACAGAGGTGCCCCATACGTAGACACTTCAGGATGCATTAACCTAACCTGCCTTGTACCCTCAGACTCTTGACTTAGTGCTACTCATTCAATAGCACAAACTGATTTTTTTTTTTTAATTTTAATAATCTGCTCACTTGCAAAACTATCCAAATCTGACAGAATAATGAAGACAACATGAAAGAGCTACTGGAGCCAGTCAGGCTTCCAGGATGCAACAGATCTTTTGACTTAGCGCCATTTTGATACTCTGTGCTAGTAATTGCAAGAAGCGTTTGCCTTACAATTTTGCTAGTCTTCTAGTTTCAAGAGCTTTTTCCACTGATTGAATCTGGCCTTTCTCCTTCAGAAAGGCACTATTTGTCTCCACTTGTATGTACAGACATTTGAGCCTCCAGTTCCAAGATTTGATTACTGGCTTTGCTCTCCTTTGAGATTTTATTTTGTATTCTTATTCCCTGGGAAGTGGCTGGATCATTTATTCAAGATTCATTAACAGATGAAAGCATGCTTCCTTCTGCAGGAATCATACTCAGGACTTGCTCCCCATCAGATAAAAAAAAAACTTTAGTGACCCATCTGGTTACTTAAAACACACCTCCTTTTCAATTGCCTCTTGTTTCTGTTCCCATGGGAAGGGATTCCTTTTGCCCCACTGTATTTTCCTTTTGCTTCTAGCTAAACTTAGCTCTGCTGAAAGTGTCTTATTAAATCTAGGATGCTACATTCTGCCCTCCCATTGAGCCTTGTAGGTTCATGCCTATAATCTGAACTTTCTGGCTAGGATCTCTAAGCTTGTGGCCACCAGGATTTGGCTCTCTTTTCACCTTTATGACTCTGAGATTGTGCCTCTTCTCCTATGCTCAAGATAAAGTACTTTTAATCTCCATGTGATGTTATTTAAACCTCCAATCCCAAACTGATTTATTTTTGTGGTCAGGTCTTCCCCCTTAAGCTAGCTTTGTTTGGAAGGGATCAGTTTCTGTCTTTCTGATCAAAACTGATCCTGACTCCTTCTCCAGTCCTGCGCATCCAAGTCACTGTAATCACATAAGAAGCAACCCACAGACAATTATGCAGCCAGATGTTGTTTTCTGAGATGCTAATAACACTCCATCAAAGCTCTAGTCAAGTCTCCGCTCGTGTACTAGTGCTGTTAAGTTGGTAAAGGAGGTGCAAGATTCAGAAGAGAGGGACTGTGAAATCTGCTCTCAATATCCCTTCTTTGTCCAAAGTTCTTTGTTTATGTTGACTCATGCAGAAAGTAGATGCTTGAAAACCTTTTGTCAAGTGTCATTTCCAATTGTGTGTTAAAGGTAACTTTGCTATTTCTCTTTGCAGGATGTCTGTGTAGCCTTGGCTAAAGCTAAGTAAGGGTCAAAGGTTTCTGTGTGTTTCTCTGTAACTGACTGATTCTTATGGGTCTATGAGTGCCACAAATTATGGTGGTTAATGTTCTGGAAATAGTTAATTACTAATGGAAGATAAAAACCAAAACCCATTCTATCAGAGAAATGCAAGACCACCAATTTCTATAGGAGATGTTTATGAGAGCATACTGCTCCTTGGCCTGCTGCAGGCCATATAAAGAAACTTCTGCTACTGCTTACCAGTGTAAGGACTTCCTTCTGCAAATGCACTGCGTGCCCCAGGTTTGTGTGGACCCATGGAAGCCAACGGTCTCCAGCAGGACTGAGGGTTTCCTCACAGGAATGCGGTAAAGAGGCTTTATCCTCTAGCGCCTTCACACAAAATACAAATGCTCAACCCCCATCTTAAACTGCCAGACTGTTATACACTAAAATAAAGATGAACATTAGCAAGTGTGCTCCTTCTCACTCAAAAAAAATCTTAATTTTGTTCAAGATTAAAGTTATTATTTTAAGATAACATACAGCATTAGTGCCTGTTGAACTACAACATTTATAAACTGTAAGTCTGCTTACAGTTGGCAGCAGTGGTGGATTTTGATTAAGTAGATGAGCACACTGGAGAAACGAAAAATTCTGTTGAGCCTCTGTATTTATCTCTTCTTCAGACAGAAGGGTGGGCAAGCAGCTGCCTCCACAGATGAGTGTAATGCAGGTCCTCGGCCAACGTGCATTTCAAACAGATTAAAGAAGCCCAGGGTGTATTTTTTGGTTTTTAGGGAAAAATATAAAAAGGAGGAAGAATGGAGAGGAAATATTAACAATCTAATTACAACCAACTACCTACAGATTTCAATTTTTATTTTTTTCAGAGAGGAGGTGTCCAGTGTCCACATGTGTTTAACTGTGTATGCAGGTTTGTAAAAATCTAAAAAGTTGTTGTGGAAACCTATCTTTGTTACCCATCAAATACCCCTCCAGTACTTGATTTAAAATTGGCCAGGAATTTTCTGCCAAAGTATTTCTTGCTTGAGTGTCATTTCTTTGTGGGGCAAAACAGAGAAATTACAGAAAGCTTAAGACATTCCATTAAAATAATTGAATTTATCACATGAACATAAGTAAGAAACGATGAGAAAATCTGCTGAGCTTCTACTTGCTCAGTAGATGGCTTGGAATATCAAAACCCATGTCTCCAGGACACTTCACCTCATCCTTCATCCATTTAATGGTCAAAACCATGGGATGGTCCTCAGGGGCTTGACCTCCAATTCCCATCCAGTTGGAGGGAAAATTGGCAATTGTTCCATTATCATTTTATAAAATCATTTATTTGTTTCCTGAAGATTAAATTGAGATGGGAAAATAATAAAATGTCACATGGTAAGGTTACCAAAGGAAGATTTTGAGGAATAAATAAATAAATTCAAGTGCCATGGGTAATGTGAAAACCATGTTCTCATCTGACAAGTAAAAGATCTTTTTGACAATATTCAGATTTGGGAGGTTTTTTGTTCTTAAACTAGATCCTGAACTTGTAGGATGGAGACGTGATCTTAAGTCTTATAAGTGGCATTGCAAAAGCAACATGGACTCTGAATTTTATTGCTAAAATGTCCTAAACAGTGTATATTACTAGATGGAGATTATTTCAAAGGCATAGATGTTCTCAATATTGTGAGCTGGTGAGCAGAGCATGAGCTATATGGGAAGCTTGCAGAGATTTTAATCAGTCAAGCAAAATTTCTGGAGAGGATTCAATCTACTCTTCACTTTTGGGACCTTGAAGTTTCCAAAACCTATCTTAACAGTAATTGACATAGCCAAATACAGCGGCAGTATTTAAGGATGATCTTGCCAACCCTGAA
Source organism: Tetrax tetrax (assembly GCA_009806455.1). Classification (NCBI taxonomy): domain Eukaryota; kingdom Metazoa; phylum Chordata; class Aves; order Otidiformes; family Otididae; genus Tetrax; species Tetrax tetrax. The sequence goes on from WHYT01017567.1 coordinate 28,731, forward strand.
AAACAACCGTTGTGATTTAAGTTTTAATACAGCTTTTTAATGCAGTCTCCTTGCTAACTGAATGTTTCATCTGGCTTGGCTGGTATTTATCCAAGTTTTCTGATTTCTTGACCCATCTGTGCAGATGTGGGTTCTGTACTTAGTTTATTTTATTAAGCAAAAGCAGTGGAGGGGAACAATGCTGGTTTGATAGCCCTGAAAAAGGAGGACAGCATTCATAGAAACTGGTAGAGCAAATTTCAAATCTATTCTTACTGTCATTCCCATTCTGAAACAACCAATTACAAATTGCTCAACAGAGTTGTGGAGATGATGCTCCCAAATCTGGTTCAAAGCCAGGGACTCAGAAATGGAAGCTATTCTATTGACCTAGTATAGCAAATATCTCCCTGGCTGATGTTTATAAGCATGTTTGAAATAGTAGTTGGTATTATCTCGGCATACAGTCTTTATACAAGACAAATGTGATTTAAGTATTTCACAAAGTAGCATAATTTGCCCATTCACATGTGAAAAACTAAAACACCAGACAGCAGTAACTAGCCTAAGGTAACCCTGCAGACCAGCAGCAGAGCCAATAATTTAACTTCTGAACTGCAGTCTGTGCTCTACCCTTTAAGTTACATAAATTGTTACTGATAAATGTCACCGATACTGTCCCATGTCCTTTAATTCTCATACTACAGCAAATTGCCTGCTTGCAGTAATGCAGAAAATGCAATTTCCAAGTACTGGCAACGTGAAAATGGATATTGTGATGAAAGAACAAGGAAGCAGGCATCTGTTGATCCACATAGCAGTCAATTCAGTTCACGGACACAGCGTAAGTGGTGTGTGTTTAGAGTGTGGAGGGTGGACATGCAGAAGATGCACAAGAAGGCATACATATTATTCTAAAATCTGCTTTAAAAAATTATAAATAATTTAAGAAAGTTGAACTTATTGGTGGGGCTGAGAAATAGAAATCAACATAAAGAATGATAAGAGAGAACAGCCGTGAGAAGAAAAATAGACCTGAGCTTGTGTTGCTCTCTGACCTGAAATGTACAGTCATGAGCTAGTCAGGTGAGAAATCTGCACAATCTTGAGAATAAAGCTCAGCTGTCATCTCATAATAAAAGTGACTAGCGCCTCTGGGAATGAAGGACAAGCTATAGCTAAGCAAATCGCAAGGGCTGTTTATCATCACAGTGTTGTACGTGCTTTTAATTTACATGTTACTTTTTTCCCCTCCTTTCAAATTGCATCCATAAGTCACAGGGGGAAAAAAATCTCAATATTCAGCTTCATGAGACAAACTTGTTCTTTGAAATTCAGGGCAAGGAGCATATGGAAATTCCTACAGCGAAGAACAGACATTACACCCAGAATAAAAATCAGCACTGTGCAATATTGAAATGAGTGCCATTATGGGTTATTTTGAATCAGACCATTATATTATTGAAATTCAATTACCTCTTCTGCTTTGAAGGGCCAAGTAGCTTGGAGAACACAAAGTTAGACATAAGGATTAAGAGAACAAAGAATCTATGTTGATAGTTATTCTCAGTAATTCTCTTCTGGCTTGATGCTTATAACCTATTTTGAGAACCCTAAGTTAAATACGGTAAATGTTGTTTATGCCATGCTAGTCCGTTCTTCAGGATTTCTTTGTCAAAGACATAGTTTGGGCAGTTGATCTCTTAAGTAGCCAGTACATCTTTGGTAGAATCAGCCTTGTTTGTAACTTGCCCTGAATCTCTGATTTACAGTGAAAACTTAGAGTAAACCATTTTAGATTGAATTTGCATATTTTTCTTCTTTTTTTAGCTTGCATTTCTACTTGTCTATGTTCAAAGGTTTTTTTCTTCTTTTGTTGTAGTATACACCTTGTCATTAAAATCTGATGTGAAATTCTAGGGTGAGTGCATAGTCAAATGGTGTGGATCTAAATAGCACTACCATTATAACAAAATGGGCTGTGGCCTTTTATAGTGCTGGGTGACAGTAATCTGTTGATCACCAGGAATCACTTGTGGTAGCAGTTTATAACACAAATTATTTTGTTAAAATTTTGCTTTCCTTTTTTTTTTTTTCACTTTTTCTCCTCTTTGAACAGCTGCTGTATGTTAAAGGGTGTGCTTTATAGATGCAGAACCTGTTTCTATGCATTTTGTGACCACTTGTCAGCAGAGGACATCACTTCGACGTCAAACTTTCCATAGCCAATTGGCAGTTCTCTGAATGCCTCTGAGCTGTCCATGGCTCCTCAGACTTCAGAGTTGCGGTAATATTTTCCCATCATTTGTTACATCATATAGCTCAACAGGCTTGCTTGGCGATGTGGATCCTCCTGGAATGATGATAATCTGCATCTCTCAGTGGAACCATTATTTTGCATCCTTGTAAGCAAATCTTTACATGTTTCCACCAGGATGGAGAAGTCAGAGTACCAATTTCAGTGTGGAAGCAGAGGAGATTTTGGTTTTGTAGCCAACAGAACTTAAGCTTAAAGAGAAAGCTTAGGCTGAGATCTGTGTTGCTAGGGAGATAATGTATTTCTAGCCAGATTCATTCTTTGCTTGCTCCTTTGTAAATATTTCCTAATGCACCTTTTTAATATTAATTCTGTTCCTTTCTTACACACCCTTTCAGTGCGTAAATGTGATTATCAATATTTTTGAAAAATAATAACTTGTAATGATCACAGCACTGTAACAGAAACAAACGGGATTTGAATTCCATTTTAGGACTCATTCAATATAAAAATAGGCTTTAGGCGTATACGCAGCCTTTGCACATGCCGCCACACTAACAGAGATATAATGCAACATTTTGTTAATGGCTCTAAAAGCAACCATAGCAAAATAAAACCCTTTAGGATAGAAAGATATCTATAATTAGAGTTGTAGATCTCAGATTAAGTCATTTATCTTTGACTCCTTATGAGATGCATTGTCCTATGCCCCTGCGTACAGTCTGTACTCTAGCAATTACACAAAGGCAATTGCTATAAATGCCTTTGCGTTCGCTGGAAATTAGAATTCAAATTTTGTCCTTTCAAACACTCAGCAAAGAATGTCTCTGAAATTAACTTTCAATAGGTAATATGGAATTATTGCCACATCTATTTCCTTCAGCTCAAACTAAAAGCCATCCCTAGCATGGTCAGTTGAATCACCATTTCCTCTTGAAAATCTATGAGCTGCAAGCTGGCTTGCCTCTCTCACTATATTACCAGTGCTTTTTATTTTAAGAGACAGTCATATACTCTGGAACCCAAACTCACTGGATGGTTGCTATGTTAAAATACCCTGTGCTGTGGATGAAAATTAAGCAAATAATAAATAGTTATTCACTACAAACTCAATAATAGTGTCTTACAGATGGAGTGAGATGGAGTAACACATTTCATTTGGGCTGTTGAATTCAGTAGAGGTTAGATAAGGTTTTAGTAAGACCTTAGTTCAATTTACATGAGAGTCTGGCTCCTTCTGTCATATGCAAGTACCTGGACACAGAGCTGCAAAAAATCCTGAGAAAGCAAGACACTGACCTATTTTTTCATTGGTCTTGGTAGTGTGTGAATATGACGTAATCAACCTGATCTTTGAGCTCATATTACTGTCAGTGCTCAGTTCATTAGCACTGGCATTGATGAGTTGCTTTCTGGGTCTCAAACTGCTATGAAAAACTTTTTCATATCTGCCTTCTTTGAGCGCTGTATATAATAGAGCCCGAGCCATGTAGAGAGATTGTATCTCCTGACTTATGACCTCTTTTATACATACTTGTACTTCAGAGAAAAGCAGCAGATAACAATCATCTGTAATTACAGGCCAACCCTCTCTTAAACACAGGAACCAGTGGAAGAAGTACATGAAGGAAAAACACTGAAGCTCTCTTACCTGTTAATTTGCTAATTGGAGCAAGACTAGAACTGCTAGCTTTTTTCTATCTGTTGTTTCCTTAGGTTTGGGGGGGCGGGGGGAGGGGGCAGGGGGAGGTGTTTTGAATTCTATGATTAAATTAAAGCTTAATGAAATTCAAGTTAAACCACTCTTCTTGGCCTTGGTCCTTTTCTTTAAGACCTAATGATCCTGTAGGCCTCTTTCATACATGCAAATATTTAGCTCTAGCAATCAGGATCCATGTCATTATTTTCAATAACTGAAAAATCCAACCTTCACAGTCTTTACCTGTGCTTAACAAAATTTCCACTTACTTATAAGAAATAAAGCTCACTAGTGATCATAAAGAAAGGATTTCAAAGAGGATGATATTGCCCGTTTTTTGCTGAGTGGATCCCAGTGGCAGGTCTGCTTCCTAGACAAGAACACTCAGAAGAATGTATTTTAAAAGTTTACAGTGTCTTTTACTGCTTTTTGTTCTTAGGCTTAGTGAATGCATGAGAACTAGACAGGTACTGACCTCTTCTAAGAAAATCTCAGAGCACACCAAAGTGGACTAATTATCTTTAGAAAAGCTCTTGCTCCCTTTGTAGAAATTCCAAGCTATTGTTGTCAGGCTGAGAAGTAATCAAGCCGAAGACTTCACTGTAGCTGAATACAATTGATTGTGTTTCAAGGATTACAGGCAATTCAAGGCATGGTAGGAATGCACTTCCTTTTTTCTATTTTCGGCTGTTTTCCAATTACAAAGTACTCCTGTCCTGGCATGAATATCTGCATTCATTTGGCAAAAGACACATTTCTGATAGAACAATAAATTCTCTGATAGTATTAAAACCTTACTTTTTCATTCCCAAACTTGTACAGACAAGAGTAAGAGATGATGCAGAAGAGAAAAATTATGTCATCTCTGATCTTGCAATAACCACTTTTTGTCCACTCTTGATTTTCCTTGTTCATTTCGGCACTGAAGAGACAAACAGCGCCTCATGCGTTCAAAAAGCACCGTTTTCCCTGAGAGCAGAACTGTGAAGACCTTTTCATCCAGTTTCTCCTCCATAAAAAGACTAATCCAGGCACAAATTCATGCACTGTTATCTTATTCTTTTTTTTTTCTGTCGAGGTCTACTTATATAAAGTTCTAGGCATCTTAAGTTTTCCGTGTAATAACTATGAGTTGGGAGAGCCCTCAACTTAATGGATTTCATTTTTTATTCTGATCAGTCTGCTTAGTTAAGGCCATCAGTATCTCAACTGAGGGTTCTGTGAAACTGTGTCATATTCCTGCGAGACAGATGAGATTACAGAATTGGCATGTTCCTCCTGCTAGCTATGTATGTACATCAACTGGGAGAATTGTGTCCACAGAATTACAGAAAGCTGCTGGTCTTACTTCACCTTGTCTTTTCATTCTCTTTTCGTGAATTATTATTCCCCTAGAACCTAAAGATTATTCAGAAGAGGGGAGAAAAATGGAAGTAAAAAATTTCGGTTACTTAAAAAAAAGAATAATCTTTTTAAAAATACAAAATATCTAGTGAGTCCTAACAGCAGGACGCTGCGGGGTACACATTAATGACCCGTTAATGCACTTCTCAGGTGGTAAATGGCCCATTAATGCTCCTTTGTCATGCCGGCTTTTATAATTTATTCAAATTTGCAGACAGGGCATAGGGGAGGAGGGAAGCAACACCATATAAATGGTTTTCAATACATTAACATCACAGGTCTTGCTCTTTCTTGGGGGGAGATTCTTTACAGATGCCTTTCAGTGACATCCTTTCCCAAAGAAAACTGATTTCTGTAACCAAACAGAATATCTCTAACTGGGACAGACTTGGACCATTAACACCCTTTCTCTCCTGCTTTCTCCCAGGTTTTTATGCAGCATATTTTCACACCTGTAGCAATCCTTCAATTAAAATTTTGTTTCCTGGACTTTGTCCACTATAATTACATCTGATAGACTCAAAACTTCAGGATGACTGTATTTCTTTCACTAAACATGTCAGCATCCTAGACATGGAAAACAAGACTGGACAGCATTCAAGAAGGTTTTGCTAGTCACCTTCCTGTTAGTGGGGCATCAGCAGGAGGCTGAGCCTACCTGACTGGAGGGAGACCCAAATAACATGACAGCTTCAGAGCACTCTTAAGTGACAGCAAAACGTGGAACCACATTTTGCTCCCAATGTCCCTGTGTCTTACTCTTACCACCTTCCAAAGGCTGGGCTCCAGCACAGTGCAGCACAGGTTCAGAGGTGGCTCTGGGCATCGCACTCTTCTGCAGCAATACTGGTAAACCCAGCAGAGAACATTACCAGCACTGGCATCTCACACTTTCCCAAGTCTGGAATTGCTGCAGCTGTTGGCCAGACAAACAGCGATGGTGAAGTGACCTTCCAAGCCTGGCAGGACTTTGCCATGGTCTAAGTGTGTCTGTGCAGTATTTCTAGGCTTCCCAGCTTCACTCTGAGCTAATGTCTGTGGCATAGATAATCCACAGATTCCTGTAGTTCATCTCCTTGCCCCTAGGCATGAGAAATTGTACCTACATAATTTGTGTCAGAGGTTTGCTTAACACATTCTTTAAAATCTCCAAAGACAGAGATTCCCCATCTCCCCACACAATCTATTTCAGGGCTTAGTTATCCTTAGTTTTACAGAATGTTCCCTATGTCTAATCTAATTCTCCCCTGTTGCAGATTCAGCCCATTACTATTACTTCTCTCTAAAATAAGCATGCAAAAACTGCTTTTTCCTTTTCTCCTTTGGAGCAGCTTTTTATGTACTTTGAAGACTGTTATCCCTTCTTTTAGCTGTCCGTTCTCTAGACTGCACAGCCCCAGATCTTTCAGCCTTACCTCGTAAGTCTAGTACTTTGATCTTTCTCATTGCTGGAACTTTTTTTCCTGAAGTGTAGTTTCCAAAGCTCAATACAGTTATAGGTGAGTAGAGAATGTGATGGTGTGTCACATGGCTTGCAGCTAAACTACTATTTGTGTTTCCCATATGGTTTATCAAGCTTTTAGTTCATATTCTGCTTTTGACTCTCTATAATCTCTGTTTTTTTCTTTCTGCAGGAAAGGGACCAGCCTGTGTGTTCTACTCTGCACTTACACAAATGGTTAATCTTGAGTGTAGAAATTTTCATTTATTCCTTGTGGGTTACATCCTTTTTCATGTTTATTTAGGTCTTCAGCTAAATAGGTGGTAATAAACAAGAGGAAGATAGTTCTTAATTTACCACATGATTTTCCACAGTGACCATCTGACCACAGCTGAAGAAAACTATTTCCTATCTCTGACTTTGAGTGTGACATTTCTTATTTTAAATTTTTTCATAAATAGGTAACATTAGTTTTGCATCTCTTTTACATATCAGCTTTAAAACTAGTAGTTCTTCTCTGAAATTCTTCAGTTTCAATGGCAAAAAAAAAAGTGAAATCTCTTGACAGTGGTATCAACCTTTTCTTCATTATGAAATCAGGAAAAAAATCCAATATTTCAGGTAACAAATATCAAGTTTGGCTCATATTTTAGATGTAACAAAACCATGTGTTTTGCCTGAGAGGATCTAGACTAACTGTGATGTGAATCTTGGTGATCTTGAAGACTGTAGCAAATCTACCATTTAGTGGATCCAAGATTTAAAACATCTTTATTACTATTCTGCAGGTTATCACCTGGTCAGTATGAGTGCACATTTTGTGGTTACAATAGGGTAAAGCTGCATCACCCACATGGGAAACAATGAAAGTCTGCAGAAAATTGCCTTCATTGATGTCACTTTACTCTAAAAACCAGGCCCATGACTGAATATTTAAGGACCTTTTAAGCAATTGCTGACTAATAGTTTATAAGAGAAGCTTTTGGTCTAAGTTTCTATCTCCCAACGAGTATATTAAGAATTGTAAATATGTTATTACATGGTACAGAAATACTTATCAATAAGTTAACGCCCATAAGGTATTTAGCAATTAATGTGTAAAGTATGATTCATAACTTTTGTTGAGTTTGATGTTTATTTGAATAGTGAAATCATGCAAGTATTGGGGAAAAATGGCATGCAACCCATTTCATTCTTCTTCCACTTATGGATTGACTCCCTTCTACTAAATGTTTAAATTTGACCCATGTGAAGGTGACTAGTACTTTAATAGCACTGGATATTTGCAGTCAGCCTCTAGCCATTCTTCTGACCAGAGTTTACAGAGTCATGTGGACCAAAGTCAGAACCTGATGAAACTGAACACCCATCCATACTGGTGATGGGAAAGGGCGAGGAGAAGGAAGAGGTAATGGTGGCAGCTAGTCGTGCTGCTGAAATGTTGAGTATGAAAATATACTTCTAGATGTTCACACTGCTCGGGAAACATTCGCTTCCCTCAGGTGCTGAAGACGAATTTTTCAGCATAGCTTTACACTGCAGCTCAGAGCTCTTGTTAATTGCTCCAGGAGAATAATGTGCGATACGGTCTTTACCGTAACAGTAACTTCTGCTTTCAGCCACTCTATCATCACTATTATTATTTTTGCTACATCTTCTGATCTCTGTCATGGATAAAAAATGGCAGAATCACTTTTGAAATAGATTGTGACAGTGTCATGGTGCGTGATCAATCACTGAAGAAACCATTCTGTGGTGATATATGTGTTCCTAATATTATAATTTCCTGATTTTAAGCACTTTGCTTAGTAGTGCTGAGCAGGGGTGTTTGAAAGAGCTGGATGTATTTGACCATACCTGTCCCCTTCAAAGTTCATAACTACTGAACAGCTAAATCCCTTCTAATGGATCTGAAAGTACGATCTATAGCTCACTGCTGTGCTGTGAAACTACGGCAAATGGCCCGTGACTGGTCTACAAAAGCATATTCAATACATTTTGGCTTACATTTTTTAGGAATGCCTAGTGATGAAGAAATATGGATGGATGACAGACACTTAGCACTCCCCCAAAAAAATCAGGTCTTCTGCCAGCAGCAGATTTTTCACTTCTGAGTTTAGATCAGCTTAGATAAAGGTTTTCCGGATGAGTCCTGTCCTGTGGATCTCATACTGTAGCACACACTTGGGATGTTAAATCCTAATCTTTATCAGATAGTCAAATATATGTTAGCACTATAGATGACCGTTTCATCCAAGACCTCAGACATATATATTCCTGTATGTGTGTATATGTATGTGAGGGAACTTTGGAGGGTAATTATTTGAGCTGCAGGGTCATCTGAGCTTTTGAGACATCATATCCATGCATTGTGATCAGCATCTTTTTGTTCTCTTCCTGTGCTCAACTGTGCATGGTGGTGGCAGAGGGACAACCAGAAGGATGCTCTGAAACCTGTTGGCACTGCTAACGACGTGGAACTGCCAGAATGGGTGCAGGGAAGCTTGGTGGAAAGCAGCGCCCACAGGCTCCTAATGAGGACAAAGGGAGGAGGGTGCGCCGGTGCTAGCACGGAGGCAGTGCCAGGCATCTCCTGTTGGTGGGCAGCCTGAAGAGAAAACAGTATTGTCTGTGTGGGATTTAAAGCTGTGTCAAAGCCCTGCTTCCCTGCAATGTACTGTTCCATCTGCTGTTTAAGCGGAAAGTATTAGTGTAGGTGGGAAAGGAAGTTATGCACCTAGGAAAAGCTGTTGTCCTGAGCTACTTAGACAAAGCTCTTGTGACAACATGGGAGGCACTCCTGTGTGTTATACAACAGAGGTTTGCTCAGGAAAGGAGCAGCAGAAACTGGGATGGAAGAGGAGGAATGCAAAGAGCCAGCCTGGGTGTATCCTGTGTCGTGCAAGAAACAGGATTTCCCCTGACCCTCTTGGAGCTGCACCAGCTCATGCCAGAGCCAGATAGAGGTAGAGGAGCCATCCATAGCCTAGTCTAGGCCCATTCCAACTGAAGCCATTTCAACAGAAACAGAGAGGCAAACTGCCTATTTTGACAGCACTGCTAACCACTGACAAGGTGCCTTTTTTTAGGGGTTGAGGAGGGCATATAGCCAAGGCATCCTACATTCCTTATGCTAAGCGCGAAGGTTGCCAAAATTAGCGTGCATACACAGAGTGCACAATAAGCCATTTCCCGCTTGATATGCCAAGAAGGCTGAGGAATCTGTGAATTATGCTGTTAGAAGGAAGCACATACCCAGCATCTTGTCCATCAAAGCAGAAAACACCTCCAACAGCAGTAAGAAAGAATTAGCATTGCAAGAACGAGTGTTTAAAACCAGCATCGGAACCTTGCAAATAAAATTCTGAGCTCGTGTAGACAGCTCCTAATTTTCTGCCAAAAGTGAAAAAGCAGCGTACGCGAGAGTGTAATCAAGCTCTTCAAATCTCCTATGCAAGTGTCTCTGCAGTGGCTCTTTCTCCAAGAAAGCTGAAGTTCTGAGTGCTGTCTTAAGGGAGACATTTCACACTACTTCTGTAGGTACCGCAACAAAATTGCTTCAGCCATAGCAGCATCACATGGCTCTTTATTCCATTTTGCAGAGGTAATAACCATTACCTGAATAATTTAGGCTGAAACATTTTGCCCCATAATTTTTTTTTCTGTTGACAAACAGTTATTTCTATCATCCACAATAACCATTTTAAAGGACAGCAGAATGAAGCTGAGTTTTCCATTTAACACTTCTAAACTTTTTTTCTTTAGAAGGCCTGATTTATTCATACTGTGTGCAGTGTTTCAATGTGGTGGTACTTGGAGCCAGGATTTGAGGAAAAACATGATCCACTGGCAAGAAAAACGAGAGGGGAGAGATGCAGTATTTATTTTTTCAAGCAATGAGGGGAAGAAAGGGACTTGATTTCTTACAAGAAATCTTTTACATTTTTATTTATTCATTCTGTGAATCTGACTGGGAAACTCATGCATGTAGAAGAGAATTAGAGGCTGCTTCTCTTCTCACACAGATGCAGGGTCAGAAAATTTCTCTGACATAATAGAATTATACTTGTAGGAAAAGCGATGAAAGACCCAGGTTCATTGTTTCTGAAGAGGGCTACATTTGCAGAATGAGAGACAAACAGGTTCAGTGGTCATTGCTCTGGTCAGGTAAAATCCGCTGCCCAAATAGCAAGTGAGAGATGCAGGCAATTATTTAAAGTATTGGGGAAAATGATCAGATTCTACACTAATGTATGATGTAGGTAAATGGAGTTCTTATGGAAAACAATGCAAGACCTTCTGTAATAAAAAAGTCCTGGTTTGTGCCGTGTTTGATCCTACCTCATTGTGTTCACTTACTTAAACATGCTTTCTTGAATTGCAGACCAGAGCATGTGGACTCTCTCCCCTTTGCATGACGTTACAGCCTGCTAACACAGCGGGGCTTGTCTTCGGCCACCCAGGCTGGATGAGCCATAATGATTAACAGTATGTATTATTTCTTGGCTCTGCTTGTCTTTAAACTGATGACTCTATATATCCATCCCACAGCTTTTGGCATTGGCTCCACATCGGGTTGTGAACTGAGGCTTCCTGTGTGTAAATAAGAGCAGCATATATTCCTGGGGCTCAATAGTAAATATTACACTTCATGGCTCAGCGTTTAGCTTAAGTGATGCATTGCTGGAGATACAAACAAAAAACTGCGAAAGAAAATGGAAATATATGTTTGCAATGTTCTTTTTAATTGCAGAGATCTAATATCTAATTGCATCTTTATTTTCATGGGTATGAGCCTAGGGAGAATTTTCTTTCTGGGCAATACGTACTGCTAGTGAGTTTGTGTCTTATGAAAGGGGATTCTTCACAACTGTCTTGCAATTGAAATATTGTTAAGCCATTGTCTAAATATAGTGGTAACATTAAAACCTACAAAAAGCAATTTCTTCCATTTTTGTGTTTAAGCTGATTTAAAAAAATGGAGCTGTAAATGCTGAACAGTGAATGTGAACACTTGCATGGTATCTACGTGGAATGATGAGGGGAACCATGGCTGCAGGGCTAGTAATGAAACTGCTATTGAAGAACACATCAGAGTCTAGGGTTTTCCTCCCAGCTTGCCATGCAGCCCTTACCATAAGAGTATTGAGGAAATCTGAGTCCAGACCACCAGATCATAATTCCCACTAGTAAAAATGCCCAGAATCACATTAATTAATGATTCTGATCCAAACTGTCGTGTGAATATAAGCCAAACACGAAGGTCAGTGCTGCTCATATGCAGAGGTGCTGGTCCAGGCATACCTGGGGTTCCAGATCTAGCCCTTATCATCAGATTCCTCCGACGTTTGAGTAAAACTTTGAGTCAGCATGGGGTGCTCAAAATGAGGACAAGGTCTGGAAAATGTTTCTGTGAATATGGACTTACTGTCACATTTGTAACTAAGCGAAAGGCTTAGCGAGCTGTCCACGCTTCCCCCTCATGCTTGGTGCTCTTTGAAGATGCTTAGATAGAATTATGTCGAGAGCTGCCAGTATACTAGAGTCCAGTGAGAGAGAATCTACCACATTGCGGTGCATCCAGGGGAAAAAGTACCCAAACCGCTACAGGGGAAACCTATTGTAACAGCAGTGAGTGTGGGATCACTTCATTCTGTATCTGTGCAACACTTGGTGGTCAGGGTGAAATTCTGCCCTGAATCCGCCCGCAGCAGGGCCCTGCATTCTTGGTGAGAACAAGACTACCAGGCAAAACACCAAGTTAGAGAGCCTTTAGTGAATAATTTCTTTTTGTTCAAGTAAACTCTGGAAAAGTGAAGTTTCCTGTCTGTGATCTTGAGTTTCTCCTGCTACTGGCAAAGTTTGTGATCTATTGGACTTGTTTTACACAAGCCCACTGGAATGTAGTCAGGAAGCGGAAGGAATTCCATGGCTCACAGTCTGCAGCAAGGGCTTTAATCTTTCCTGGAGTCACTTGAAGCTCTCTCTTTTTCCTCTTCATATACCTTTTTTTTTTCCTCTTTTTTTTTAACATGAACCAGCCTGTCAAACACACACACACACAAATGTTACCTGAAATGTCAGTGTGATATTCTTTAGAAGTCTGATGGCAAAAAAGCAAAACTGAGGTTCGAAGCCCCTTGCTGTACACATACACACAATACCTTACACACGGCCATGCTACCGCAGGGTAGCTAGCAATGTGGCTATAGCGGCTACTTGCTCCCGCTCCTACTGATTTGATATTCCGGGATCAAGGCACCAGGTTCACTTTATGCAACTTCATACAGCCCCTGGGGTTGAGGGGGTAAAATAATTAAAACAGAGATTTTTCCGAGTATACAGGTTGGATGTGACCCTGTGACATTTTGTTGTAGAGCAGGCTACTTTAATGAGTGCACGAGCCAGTGTTCATCTTAAATCAAATCTTATTCCCTTGTGTTTCCCCGCTGCCTCTCCAAGGCTGCAAATCTGTTTCAAAGGTTATTAGTTTGGAAACACTTTAGGGGGTGCGTCCCTGAACTAAACCTGTAACTGCCTGCATTATTTTGGTGGCTATAGACAAAGAGAGAAAACTGCTCTTTGATTTTTTTTTTTCCTTTATCTGCTGCCTTGCAAGTATTTTTCCATCCAATTAATCCCACTAGGTTTCTAATTGAAGTGGTGGTTTGCATAAATATTAATCAGTCACTATGAAACACAAAGGGTCAGGGGCACACCAAAGGAAGGAGTGTATTTGGTACCTACTCTGATGTATCTTTGCTGAGCTCTCATATTGCAGAAGATGCTCATACTGTTTTCCCTAGTATGTTTTTGTTGAGTTTTATTGGTAGTAGTAATATAGGCAAAAAAAATGATGTAAACATGTTACTTGTTCTAATTCTCCCGTAATGCCATTTCAGTGGGAAGTAAGTGGCAAAATATATTGGTCTGGTCTTACAGTCCCTCTCTGTCTTAATGAATGGAAAAGTATTTCTTCGCTCTCTATAGCATAATATATTGTGAGGAGAAATAAATAAAAGTCTTGGAGGCCTTTATATGACTAGGGGCCAAATAACCTGCTATAGAAAATTGCAATGCAATGTTCTTGGTACTCACCTTGGCTATGTAACTCGTGTTGCTGGCACGTATTCCAACTCCAAATTGACAGTTTCAGATGTTTTGCTTTACATGACTGTTTTGATTTCAGTGTTTATAGGCTTGATTTGACCACTTGATTTGGTTACCTAATTACCTTTAATTAGGTAATTCAGTTCTTCAAATATTTAGGAAAGTTAAGGAACTAGTTAGGAAGGTGAACTGGAAAGGAATGAAAGGTACTGGCCAGGTTAAGGCTTCTTTCTTTGTTATCAGCATTGAATTGTGGAAAAATTATTTCCTGCATAGAACTGGCAATGCTGTGGAATTGCATCTTGTCTTCAGTTCTCCCACTGCTGTCCCCAGGCATCCAGGTTGTGACCAGAAACAAGCGGAGAGGTTTGATGAGTAAATGCAGTTAGAGCGGCGTAATGACTGTTTGGGTTCTGCAGGGCTTGAGACACTTGAGTATGCAAAGGAAACCTCAGCAGAGTGAAGGTATCTGGAACTTCAGATTGTTGCATCATAAAACTAGAAAATCCTCCATCCTCCTGAGAGCTACAGAAAGAAAGGAGAGTTCTTTAAAAAACATTAACAGTTTCATACTTTATTTTGCTCTTGGAACTAGACTGGCATTAGCTTTTCCTGATGACACATTTCTGTGTATTAGGAGGAAGGCAGAATGTGACCATGACAAGCAAGATACAGTTTTATTAGACAGAGGAAGGGACAGAGTTGGCTGCTGTAAACCCAGTGAAACTGGCTTTCCTATCAGTGGTTTTCAATGAAGTCAGACAAGGTAGAGAATGTGGCAAAATATCAAAGCTTAAGTGTTAATATTTAAATGTTGCATATCGCTTTTCCATCCATCCTTGTACTCCAGTACTGCAGAAAGTGAATTCCCACTGACAGGTCCAAGATGCAGCCCGGTGTTGCATTCTTTAGGCTTTCCTGTTGCCATTATGAAGGCTGGTAAAACTGAAGACACTGTTCAAATGAAAATGGTTCTGATGCACCTATTTTCACACTTACCTTAGCCTCACAGGTATCCAGGGAGCACAGATACAATTGGAAAGATGAGGAAAAAAGATCCATTTTTTTTCTTCTGCTGAAACGTAAGGAGTTCTGGGGAAACATAGACAGCTTAGAGATATTTGCCTTCCTTCAGGCATGCCATCAGCCATTGTACAGCCTCAAAACAAAACTCACCAAAATGACAGCACTTTGTTGCTGCTGCAGTGAGGAATTAGGCTGTTTCTAGGGGAGTATTTTTTAAAATCCTTGGAATGCAAGGCTAGAGAGAAACCTCAAACCATTGTGTGATGACAGTCATTCCAAATCCTCAAACGTGGGAACTCTGTTGTCTGTCACCAGGCAATAGTCACCTTTCAGGACATTAAAATGGAAATTGTATAACAGCCAAAGAAATAAAGCCATGATATGATGGAGCTTGTCAGCTACTGTCTGGTATCTGCACACATATATCTTCTGTGTCTCCTTGTATTAAATCATCATGTGCAAGTATTTAGCTATTAAAGAACAGTATATGACCATAATCAGTAGACCAGTATCAGTTTTCTCTTCCCTGCTTCCTTCATCCCAGCCTTCAAGTTATGATCATGCCACTTCAGAGCTCAGTGATTGTTACTAGTAGATCTGGGTAATCTACTAAGTAATTTTGGTTTGTATTGAGGTTCTGTGTTAAACTCTACTACATATTGTACAAGGCATATTGAGTTAAACTCGGGTTAAAGCTGTTAGTGAGCTATTTTACCAGTGGTTCTAACTCTAACAAAAAGAGAGTCCCTGTGCATGTACTTAGAAAAGTTTACAAACTTGCCTGTATTTGCTTAATAAGATCAGAATAGAAAGCTGAGCTCCATAGGAAGCAGTGGTTCTTATGGTTAGGAAAAGTCAAAACAAGAACAGGAAAAGGACAACAGTGCTTCTAAATTGTAAGACTGCATAGTCCATTGGGGAGAGTACGGGGCTGGGGGTGAGGGGTGGGGTGGCCTCTGGTGGGGCAGGTTGATGTTCCTGGTGGGAGATGTCTTGAAAATCCTTTTCCTATGCCACAAAACCCTGTGAAATTTTGAAAAGCCTCACTATTTTGTCTTCACGGAAACATCTTGGGGGATAAGGAACTACAGGAGCTTGGTTATTAGGTCACTCTTTAGGAAGCCAAAGATCCAAGTCTTTTAACCAGATTTGAAACTGGGTCTACACTAACTGGCATATTTCTCTTTCACATGCCTAGGAAAGAATATAGCTCATGAAAACATTTTATGGCTTTGACAAATGTTCACTTATAGATGAAATATACTTTTTGCCAAAAAAAAAATCATAAGCTGTTTTTTCCCTTGGCTCTGCCAGTTCCTTTATTTTTCTGTGCTTTCATCCCCAAACCTCCTACCCTTTTTCTGTCTTGTCTGTTTTGATTCAGTCCGTGCCCTGAATGACTTCTGTCTTGCTATGTGCTTGTACAGAGTCTATCACAACGGGTTTCAATCTGTTAGCACCTAGAGGCATTAACATAATGCAGGTAATAAGGTCTAAATTTAACTTGCTCACAACTACTTTTACCCACTCTAATATGCATCATGCTCTTCAACTGACAGAATCGAATCACATATAATAGCTGCCTGGCTACAGTACACAGACAAAGAAGCTAATAGAAAGCATTTACCTCAATAAAAAGAATATTTTTCCCTTCCAAAACCCCCAGCTTCATTTTTTTCCCATTGCTTTCAGAAGATTCATGTCAAGATACATTTTGTTCCCACTGTGATGCCATTAAATCTCAAGCCTGGGATAAAATGTGCTTTATGAGTTATTAAAGAATGTTACAGTAGCTGAATTGGGCCATCATTAAATAAATATTACTAAATAGTTTATAAAAAGAAAATTTAAGTGCTTGCCATTTTTACTTATTTTCCCTAGGAAGGATAATTTTATAGTTTTTCTTCCTTTATCTATTTTTATGATCTGGAATAAACTCTACAAACTTCATTGTTCATCCAAATACCTGTAAGAGGTTTAATTGATGGAGATCCTTTGAAAAAGAAATAACTAACCAGCATGTCCCTAAATTTCTGTGTTTAGTCCCATGCATCTCCCAAACAAACAAAAAAAAAAACTCCAGAAAATTGAGTTCAAGTACTTTGGTCTATATTTCTTCGCTTTTAAAAGTCTTAATCACAGAGGTTAGCAGTAATAATTAAGTTATGTATGGGAAATTGGAAAGAAGTAATTAAATTCAGAAAGTACAAAAGAGTTTATTTGGACACTGTACACTGGCTTTGGTTCTTGGCAAAATTTTTTCCTCTTCCTTAGCTCAAAATTCATTTTGCAATGTCTGCAGTGACCCTCAAGGAAGTCCTTCCATGAATAGGAGCATAAATCAAGGAAAGACACTGGTGTCAAATTTTCAGAAAATTCATGATGTTAACTTCTTTAACTTAAGCTTTAGCTCGCTAAAAATACTGTCTAAGCACATCACCCAGCTTCTTTCAAGAGCCAATGGCAAGTTTCTAAAACACAAGGATGGTTAATCTTTTGGGAGTACCTTCCCCTCTCTTGACTCTGGAGATGGCTAATATTGGTTTAAGCTGAATTCCAACCTGAACAACCAGCTTAGGAGGAACTTCAGTCACATATCCACAGAAACCTGTGCTGAACAGTTCTGCTTTGCAGTTGTTTGTACTGTGTGGGACTGAACTGAAAAGGAGTGATGCTGGCTTTGTATCCCTCTTCCTGAGCACAGTTTACACATTTCTAATTTGCAGTTGCCTGTTCCTATGTACTGCAAGTCTCACTTTTCTTGGTGATAATGCGTTACAGCATAGAAGCTGCCTGCTGGACTGGATTGAGACCAAAAGAACTTCTTACAGTCATGTTATATCTTCTCAAAGATTAAGGCAAAGCACAAGAACACATACAGCCAGTTTAGTTTCAAGCTGTTGGAAGTAGCTCAGCAATGACTAACACTGAACTGAGCATTTATGCAGCAATATGGGTACAGATGTGTACTGGTGAAGGAGCAGCAAATTCACATCAAAATGAAGTTCTCAGATCAGGCAGCCAGTTTCTGTGTGTAGCAATATAATTTTGTCTGTCACAATTGGATTAATCCAGTGCTGCTGACATCTGTAACCATAGGTACTCTCAGCAAAATCCACACACATGAATATCACACACGCCAGTAACAACCATATGTGTTTCCCAGGTAGAGATCACAGCTGCTTTCTCAGTACCAGGGCATTAAAGACCCAAATATTACTATAGTTACCCAAAGACCTGCAGAAAGCAGGTCCATATTGTGATTTCTGCATGTCATGATTTTTTTCTTTTTCCCTAGGAACTCATGCTGATTTCTTTATTCACTCATCTTCTTTCTGAAGGTCTCATGGCTGTGTTGTCCATTTGCAGCTGCCACCATCTTTGCTAGCCCAGTTTCTTCTTTGGTTAAATCAAACTATGGGATGCAAGGTCTTGACCTTTTTTGAAGTTCAAACATAGGATGATTGAGTCCAAACCCTTGATGTGCTGCTTCTCTTGTCCATCTCTAACATAAGTGAATCTCTCCTGGCTCTTTTCCATTCAATTGTTTTCTATTTCAATAGATTCAAAAATAGCTCCTGCATATTTAATTATGCTTCACTTCACTGTGTTCCTTCTAGTCCATTCTGTCTCCAGTACAGCGCTTTGTCTGCTGACAGACTTTCCATTTAGGCTGGCTGATGTTCAACCTATTATACTTTCAGCCCATTTCAACTGAAAGAGGTTGTTATCCTGTGAGACTGGGAGCCTATGCAGCGTATTGTTGACCAAAAATTAGGTCAATGTCATACAAGTGCCTTTCAGTTCATGATAAAATCGATCATTAAGAGCTGTGAAAGCAAGGTGTAACAGTAGACAGAGAAGTAAAGAAGTAATCAGAAGAATATTTCCCTTTTCTCTTTTAATAAGCTATCATTTATCCCTGTTCTGTTTTGATCCCTTTGGGACATATTGCCTGAGCAGGAAAATTAAAAAAAAAAAAAGTGTGAGAAAAGTAATAATAAAATAGTGCATGTGTTTAAATATTTGCAGTAGAAAGGAAGCAACATAGAATCTTTCATTGAATCCATGATGAAATTGAAGATGTACAGGCTTTTCAAAGTAATTATTAAGTTCAGTTCCAGAGGGATGTTGGTGCTTAAATCTGCTAGGTTTTCTTTCGGGAAATGGTCTCTCTGGAGGCTCTGATCCAGAAGCCCACTGAATTCAGTAGCAGTTTTCCCACTGACTCAAATAGTCTTCAAGTAAAACCCTGAAAAGCAGCTGGAACTTTGTATGTGTCGAGTTTAAGGCCATGATAATTTGACATTGTTGTAGCACCAGTGTCTGCTGTTAACATTACATGCGTAATCCAACTAAAGAAAATTAGATACAAACACTAAACAGAGAACAGTCCCTGTGTTGAAAAACACTCTGTCCAGAATAGGAGCTTATCTTTATTCTATGAATAATAATATATTTATGAATATATTTAACTCAGCACATTGGGATGTGTGTCAAGGGAATTCTGACAAACACATGAAGGTGCTGGAGGTGAAGTGAACCCTAATTTAGCTACTTGATTATCCTCTGCAAGGCAAACACATTCATATTTCATGGACTCGTGCAGCTCATCAGTAACATATCGTATAATATAGTGTGAAAACAGCACTTCCTCTGAGCCCAAGATGTTTGACCTACCTTACTTCAGCTCCTCATCTCAAATGATGTAGTTCATATTTTCTTGCAACATAAATATGAATGGCATTTTAAACTGGTGAAGGTGTTTGTTTCCTCCAAGATGCACTTTTCATTTGTTGCATTAGTAGGGCAGATGAGTGATAGCACTTCTCATAATGCTACGGGATAAAGTACAAAATCAGTGTGAGGGGAAGGAGGGAGCTGAAATACAGTCAGGGATACTTCTTTGATTCTTCCATTGAATGAATGAGCTACTCTGGGACAGGGAATGATGTAGCAGTCTCCAGGCACTGAAGTATGTAATAAAATAAAAAGATATGGCAGTAGCTGACTAACCTGTAAAAAAAAAAAAAAAAAGTTTTCTCTGACATGCTAATATATTGGTTAATGGCTAGAGACACTAAGCATCCTTTGGAGGATGATTTATGGGCTTGACCTGAAGTCTGCTGAATCCAACAAAAGATGCTTATTGATGTCAGAGGATGCTGAAGTTTGAAGTGTTTTTCTTCTGTTAACTTCACTTTTTAACATCTTGTCTTCAGTCCATGTGAACATCTCATACTGCCACCATTGGTTAAGTATGTGCTGAGATTGAGAACATTGTATGCTGGCCATGCCCCCCAGGCATGACAGAAATGTCAATTAGACTTGTAATATGACAACAAAAGAGGAGTGCTAAAGAGAAATCACATTTTTTGAAAAGTGCGTGAAAATTAATGACAGAAGATACTTCCTTTTTTAGCAAAAAGGATGGAATTTGGAGTGGAAAACTGAAATAAATCACTGCAATCATATTAGCCTTCTCAAGCTGCCAAATTCTGCAAAACCTAGTGTGGCACAGACACACAGGGGAAAAAAAAAAAAGACAAAAAAATTCTGCTTTTTTTGTCTCCTAGAAAAATCTGCGAAATATTTCTATCCTGAAAAGATAATCATCTTAATTAATAAATGATCTTAAGGAGTATTAACCAGAGCACCCATGTGGCTAAAATTGTTGAAGGAAGCCTGTGACATATCTTTTACGAAACTTTGACCTTCCAGAGGTTAGGGTCTATTCTAAACTTGTCATAGGGGCTTCAAATAAAGCCCAAAGACAAAAAGATCCACTTTCAGAAAGCTGCTCGTGCTGCCTGTCTTAGACTGTGCCATGCGACTACCTTCTCTGGAGTTGTTGCTGTTACTCTACTGTGTCCCTGGATGTCATAGAATTATAGAATCATAGAATGGCTAGAGCTGGAAGGGACCTTCAAAGGTCATCTAGTCCAACCCCCTGCAAGAAGCAGGGACATCCCTGACTAGATCAGGTTGCTCAGAGCCCCGTCCAGCCTGGCCTTGAATGTGACTAGGTTTGTAGGGCCAGTACAATGGCTCCACGGGCAGGGATATTATTCCACTAGACTGGGTTGCTGAAAGCCTTGTTCAACCCAACCTTGAATGTTTCCAGGGACAAGGCACGCACCAGCTCTCTGAGCAACCTGTTCCAGTGCCTCACCACCCTCACAGCAAGGATTTCATTCTTTAGATGTAATTTACATCTACCATCTTTCAGTTTAAAACCATTATGTCCTCTCAAACTGGGGCTTCTGTGCACCCTGGGATGCTATCGCTTAACTGCGCAGGTTCGCAGCCTGCCTGGGGCACTGTCTGGGTGGTTCTCGACCACACTGCACTGACAGGGCTCCAGTGGCTCCCCGATGTCACCAGTAATAGCTGAGTTCACCTGTTTGGGGTCACGGTGCAGTGTTGATGAATACAGACAAATGCAAGAGACAAAGAGAGGGTGCGAGTGTGGTATGGAGGGAAGGTGAGGTGGCTGGGAAGACGAGATGGCATTTAAGGTACTCCAGGAGAGAAGGATTAGGAGGCATACTCCATCAACCAAAATGTTTAATATAATGAGGACTTTCAGTTGAATTTTTAAGACTTTGTTGGGCATGACCCTATTTTTCTCTGTTGTTTAATAACTTCTCCAAAATTTGAAGCTAATATCTATTTTCTTTT
This sequence comes from Tetrax tetrax, assembly GCA_009806455.1. Classification (NCBI taxonomy): domain Eukaryota; kingdom Metazoa; phylum Chordata; class Aves; order Otidiformes; family Otididae; genus Tetrax; species Tetrax tetrax. The sequence goes on from WHYT01017567.1 coordinate 50,328, forward strand.
CTGACACATGTCACTGCTCTTGGGGGAGACTTTGCTTGTTCTCTAGCTTTTCATGTAATTTAGATGTGTTTTGAAGAGGAGGAAGGCACAAGAGTATCTTTAGTATCCCTTTCATGAAACGGTGTACTCTGGTATGCTGCAGATATGAGAACATCATGCTGGTAGTAGAATGCAGTACACTGAGAACAACAGGAGAGCTGGTGAGGGGTCTGGAGCACAGGCCATATGAGGAGCGGCTGAGGGAGCTGGGATTGTTCAGTCTGGAGAAGAGAAGGCTCAGGGGAGACCTTATAGCTCTCTATAACTTCCTGAAGGGAGGTTGTGGTGAGCTGGGGGTCGGTCTTTTCTCTCGTGTAGACAGTGATAGAACTAGAGGCAATGGTTTCAAGCTGCGCCAGGGGAGATTCAGGCTGGACATTAGGAAATATTACTTCTCGGAAAGGGTAGTCAGGCACTGGAATGCACTGCCCAGGGAGGTGGTGGAGTCACCGACCATGGGGGTGTTCAAGAAAAGTTTGGATGTTGTGTTGAGGGATATGATTTAGCTGAGAAGTATTGGTGATGATTGGACTGAATGATCTTTTAGGTCTTTTCCAATCATGATAATTCTGTGATTCTGTGATATTGTAACTCCTGCCCTCTGCCTCACGGATGGGCTGTCTTACACTAGGCTTTGGACTCAGTGAGGCAGAATCATTCTTGGTTCAAAAGACAATCACTGTAACATCTGCAAAATATAATCTAATGTTCAGAAATAGCTAAGGAGTTAATTCTGTGCTGTACAAATGTTATTTGGAAACTGCTGCTTTTAATTAATTGCCATCTTTTGACATATCAGATATATTTTACCAACCCAGAACCCACTTTTAAACTTAAAACAAAACTGAGAACAAAGACTGCCTGTGTGAAACCTAACTACTTTAAACACAGCTGCAGGTGCCTGCACAATGTACACTTCTGAAAGGAAAGCACTAAAGTTGGTGAAATAAAATGGCCACTGAACTATTATGTACAATGAAAGTTCCTGGCTAAACATATATTCTCATTCCATTTCATAGTACAGCATATATGTCCCTGGGGTGAAAGTCACAGCTGGTTACGAGAACATCGTAATGAACTGCCTAAGAAGTGCTGTCTGCATCTCACAGCCCTCTACTGGAAGAAATTTGGAGCTCTTGCAGATCTGATAGAAATGGGCACAAACTGATTTTTTCTATGATTCAAAACCATTTGCATTTTCAAAAAAAAAATTGTATACCCTTTTCATAAGGAAGAGGTGAAGACCTTTACTTTTCCTTGGAGTTTAAAACTTCCTCATGTACTTCAAGACCAAATAGAATAGGAAACCTCCAACCTGGTGGAAAGTAAGACATGAATCCTTATGCATCATAGTTCTTTTTTTTTTGGCTCCCTTTCCCAATTCCTTCCTTGGCAAAAACTGGTAGGCCTAATAAATATTTCCCTGTGGGGGAAAAAAAAAACCATGAGAAAAATCTCAGCTAACCTACAATACATAGCATAGTGTATACAAGTAATGGGTAGGGATTTTTCCAGTGGCCAAAATATTCTGTGACTTTGGAAGCACGTGTAAGTGGATTTTATTCTTACCACAGCACTGCACCCAGGTCATTCAATGCCACTTACTGCATCTGATCTGAAAGAGGTAACATAAGGTATGCTAACTTCTGGGTTTCTATTCCCTGACCATATCATTAGTGCCAATTGTAGAAATAGCTCTGAAGGGAAGAAAACAGCAGAAACCTGATTTAAAACTTCATTGTGCTGTAACTCAAACATTTGGCCTGCCCATACATTGTTACTGGAATACTTAGGTAATGTGAAGGGAAAGAAAGCGCAATTGTAATAGAATTTCTTTACTTAGCTGCCAAGTGCCCTTGAGGGTACACCAGGACTTTGTGGATGCAAGAAACAGGGCTATCTCTGAAATCCAAGACGAAAAATATTCTCAGTGGAACCAAAGTTGGCATTTAGTCTGCTGGTGCGTTGACAAAGCTTAGGTAAGGCTGAAATTTGATACAAGATCCATCGCTGAATTAAGGAACATTGCTTTCTAATAATATGGTGAAAACCACTGCTATAGTTTAGATGTGTTGACATTAAATAGCTTTTGATTTCTGATTTGTTCCATAGTGCTAAGATGGGGCTGGAGGCAATTAGCTGCATTTGGAAGTAGGGGAATGATTGATTGTTCTGCTTCCTCTCAGCTGCTTTGTGGGTTTAACTTTTATCTACAGTTTAAAATCAAAGGGTTCTTTTATTTTTTTTTAAACTAGTTTACAATCTGTTGACAAAAAGGCCTTCCATCGGAGTATATCGTAAGCTCTTGCTTAGCTGAATTAAAAATGGCAATTATATTTGAAGGAAGATATTGTTTTCCTGATTATTTCTTACTGGAAAAAAGAAAGGCTTCATGGTGTAATTTCTGTTTTCACTTGATGACTTGAGAGCCTTTTTTCATTTAGAAATTTCTTCGCTCCAGCTCTGATAAACAGTAATAGATCGCTATTTGTTTGATTTGTTTTTTAAATCACTATAGGCTCTGAATTTGCAACTAGAAGTCAATGAGGCTCTGTGCTGACTTAGGTTCGAATGCACAAACAGGGACAGATTCCTTTTGGTTATATTTAAGCATATTTTCAAGAACAGTCTTACAGCAATCAAGTCAGTGAAGGGCAGTTTCTTCTAACAAAACCACATCAATACCGTTATTTGAATAGCAGTATTCCCTGATCTTAATTAGAATGTGAGAGGTCCTGAGGGACCTTGGTTCCAGGCACTACAGTGTGACCATCCCAGCTCTTGCTGACCTGCACCGCAAACATTTCCACCCTTCTCAGCTCTTCCCTGGAGTTCACAGCTCACCCAGGAAAAGGGACGGGCTGCCAGGATTGTTTCTACATTGCTGGTAGCACAATTAGCTTTCTCTTGAGATAAACATTTACCAGAAGCCTGGATCTCAGCACCTCCTTGGAGGTAAGACTATTTTTTTACACTCCAGCTGCTGTTCTGCAAAAATGGTCTCCAGATGAAAAATGCTCATAGGGTCTAGGGGCTGATCTTCACAACAAACACTGCCTACAGCCAAAACCCGCCAGGGATAAAAAGGGGAGCTTAAAAAGGCAGCTATATTTACAAACCTGTAAGCAGGAAATACTGTTGTAAACTTTATTGTCCGAGTCTCACTTAAAGACCCTGGGGAGAGTGCAAGCACACTCCATGCCTCTGTCATGTCTTGTTCAGTGGTTTCAGCTCCTAAATAGAGAACAGAGACTGCTAAACTGCCACAGAGAGGCAAGAAGGAAAGATGGATGGGTTCAGAGCCTTGCTTCTCAGTCCTTGCTACAGTCTACTCAAGTAGCTGCGTGCAGGAGAGGTCAGCTTCTCTACATAAAAAGAGACAGGAAATCAGAGGAACAAGAGGTTGAGATGTTGCTTAATCTCTGATCTGCCCTCAGAGCAGCTATGAACTGCTCCGTTCTCAGAGTAGATGGTAAAATTGCCATCTGGCCTATCTAGATTACACCTGGAGAGAACAAGAAACATTGGAATGGCTGCTGGGTTCCGCAGTTCATTGGCATTCACAGTGTCCAACTATTAGTTCTTCTGTTCCATCCTCAAGCTTAGCTTATAAAGAGGATACACCTATAAATTATCCAAAGAAGAGGGCGAGACATGCATAGACAGGCAAGATGAAGAGGGAGGAGGATCAGAGATTTTAAGGCCAGGACAGAATTCTCCGTCTCGTTTTGTAGCCAGCGTGCATATTTACGATGCGTAGATGGGAAAGGCCCACAGAGAAAATACCGCTCACAAATCATACCTTTCAGCATGCTACAGCGTTTGTTAAAGTTCACTCATGTCTCCTATGCTTGTACTCCATAAATCATTCTTTCTTCTGAAAACAAGGGTAAACCTGGATCCCCAATCTGCATTAAGATCATGTCCATTTCATCTCACGGTTATCCCTCTTTCGAGGCAGCCTGCCTCACCCTTCCTTCTCATAAAAATGAATTGGAGGACCGCTGCTTTCCTAATGGTATACGTCTGCATGAGAGAACTGCGTCTTCTATAGACGGTGACGTACGAACCTGTCTCTCGATGTAAAGGTTCTCCTCAGAGACCTGTGCTCTGCCTCCAGTACAATCTCATGAGGTGTTGAAGGACAAAGGGTTCTTTTCTTTGGTCTTAAAAGGCTTAGGTAAGAAACACCTGACTGGGGGTTAGGTGATTGGAATATTTTCCCCCTTTGCACCTTGACCTACTGTGCAAAGTGGGTATTTTGTGATATTTTTATAATTGACTTTTTTAAAAAAAAAACCTTTTACTTTCAAATAAGAAGTTTATGACTGGTCAGTATGCCTTTTTCCCTACTTAATGTTCATACTCAAATGCAACAAATAGCCGATCTGAAGCTGGATGTAAGAAATCCTAATTTTACACTGATGTACTTCTGCTGGCTTCTATGATGCTATTCCTGACAATAAAACCCCAGTAAGATCATACTCATGCTCATGAATTTGACTCAAAGTTGCAACACAAATTTAAAAAAAAAGGAAACAGAATAAAGCAAATATTCACTAGCATATGCTATGGCAGTGGAGTGCTGCTGAAATCTCTCTGCACTGTGTTCATATGTAGCATATGCGATATAACTGAAAAGCATAATAGTGTGAATTAAAAATTAGTCATTTGTTTTTCTCCAACATCTTCTATCCACAAAACCTGAGATTTCCAAATACAATCTAATTAAGCCTAATTCTGTCACTGAGTTGAACAGATTACATGTGTGGATGTGGGAGGATTGCAGCTCTGCTCACCACTGTGACAAAGCTATCTCTGGAGCAGAGCTCCAGTATCAGCGCTGACCCCATGAAAGTGGTTTTCCTGCACTAGCGCAGTACTTTTGGATGCTTTATCAGTCCTCTGTTAGGACATATCCACAACCAGCCCCAGCCTTCCTAGTGGAACAGTTTTTTGGGGTGTAGGACATTATTCCCTTCTCTTGGCTGACAAAAAGATTAGGTTCTGCTCTAACTCGCAGTGGAATTAGTCTCTTCAGTAATAAATGTTTTGATTATAATATTTGGGTGCTCTACGACCAAAAGTTACTGAAAACCAAATGGAGGCTTAGCCATTATCAAGATAATTAAAGCAAATCCTGAGAGAAATTGAACATATTCATTTCTACACTAGCTGGGATTCGCCCTTTCTTTTCTAACAGCTGTATGATTCTCATCGTGGTGTTCTGTATTTTACTATCTGTCCTTTTGCTTACTATCATCTGCATTGAACTGGTATTTATAGTTATGTGAGATTACAGTCAAGTCTTTTCCAAGTCAATGGCCAATTATGAAAGCCCTGGGAGAATAGGGATGGAACATGAGAATATAATGCCTCCTGATGGAGCTATAGCTGCTTTTTCAGTCTCTCTGCACAACATCTTTAAGACAGAAGGCAAATATCTTTTAATCCAGTCAAATGTTTTTCATTCTTTAAACACATACGCATATCTAATGTCTGCTACATCCCAGCATGAACAGGAAAACACTCTTGCTTTTATCATTCCTTCTTCATTCTGCTGTATTGATTTGATGCTAAGTTGCGTAGCATTACCTGCAATTATTTGTCATTTTGCTCTTAAAAAAAATATTCCAAAGTCATGGTATAGGCTGCAAATGAGATGTTCACTGGGGTGGAACTGCCGTATCCAAGTTACACAGGCTTGTGCTGAAGGGAATTTGACTTGCACATTTACAGTAGAGCTCTCAAAAATTCTGTTTATTTTTGTTGGAGCTGGAAATACTAAAGATTTTATATATTGGGGGAATTACACCATAGAGGACTAGTTGAGAAATCAGAAACAGCTCAGTAAAATTCTTGGTAAGATTTAATCCCAACACTGTGAAAAATTGAAAAAAAAAAAGGAGAAATTGTCACAAAAGTGTTTGTAAAAACATTTGGTGGAAGAGTAATAAGAGGGACATGTCAGCTCATAATTCTAATTTATGATAATTTTCTTCCAAAAAATAAATGGTTTTAACTTTAAGCTAATGGTCTTATTTTGATTCAAAGGTACATCCAGGCATCACCATAAATCCTACTGCTAAGTAAGCCATTAGCAGGACCACTGCTAATTTCAGTATACGCAGCATTGATTACAATAGAAATTCCCTCTCCTCTACATTCTTTACTTAGACTTCTTAGACTGCTTAATCATTTCTTAGGCAGAACTGGGATGGTTCCCATACCTAATTACTGTTAGAGAATGCAGCACAAAATCTGAGTTTATACAAGTAAATAATGTACATTAACATCAGTTCATAAATCAGATTCATCACCCACAAACAACAAATATGGAATATAAATGAGAATATTGAAGTATATACAAGTCAGAATATAAAACACCACTTATCAGATGCTAAAATGCATTTTACAGTGTTTTCAGGAGACTACCTAGGATGATACGTGGGCAGAATCACATTGAACTCCAGAGGACTGAAAGAGCAAACCCCATCTGCAGCAGTGAGGAATGTGCCCTCAAGTACTCATTCGCTGGTAATTAATGACAAAAAGTATTTAATTTGATGTTGTTTTGATACATCTTTTTTTTTTCATTTTTAAATTATGATAATTTTAGAAAATAGCTTTTTAATTTTTAGTAATCAGGTTTAATTAAAATGCAAACGAAAGTTTAGAGGCACTACCTTCAAGAGACATTTTTTAAAAGACTGTTAAAAGTGGAATCAATCCCTTATCATTGACTAAATAGCAGAATTTCAAGTCAGTGTGAAATGGGCTGACTAAATAGCAGGTAGCAATTCTCATCTCCCATCCATTTCCCCACCTGCAAAAGTTTTCTGCAACAAAAGGAAAAAATACTTTGAGTTAAGCCATTGTTATTTTTATATTTTCTGCACACCAGCAAAATCAATAGTTCTGATTCTTGCCAAAAGCTCACAGCCCTATTTTCTTAGATCACCTGCATCTCAATCTGATTCCGGAGATTAATCGCTAGTATGAAGATTCTGATTCTGAGTTTCCTACTAGGCTTGCAGTTACACTTGCAATTCCATCTCCTCGCTTAAACTCACAAATAAGTCCCAGCTTTGACTCAATTAGCTCTGCATTGGATCTATTAATAAAGAGCAACAGATCCTTCATGCATACTTCAGCAACAAGGTGTGGCAACACAAACTTCACATGGGATATAAACAGTTCCTCCTCATTCAGTTTAACCACCGACAGAGATGGAAGTATGCTGTCCATGCAGGGGTGAAATGTGCTGGGTGTACACTTTCTCTAGTAGGGTACTAAAACTTGTGCAAAGCCCCAGTTTCAGCCCTTTTGGTGCTGAAGCTGAGCTCCCCAGGTGGGCAAAGCGCAGGCTACACCAGTGTAAACATCCCTGTGGTGCCACGTTCCAGTGGCTGGTCTTCAGGCACCGGCATCCCTGCAGTCACAGAAGTGAGTTCCGCTTTTATGCTTGCTGAGAACTTGGCTCCTTTGCTGAGCACTGCCTGGACCTGATATTTTTGTGGTCAAGTGCATGTCTGCTAGAAATATGATTAAATTGAACTGTTGCTTTGCAGAGGCTTCCAGGTAGGAAACAGATGGCATTGATGCCTTTTTTGAACCCATCCCATCCCTGTCCCACACTGATCATGCAGCAGCCATTTCAAGGGAGGAGAGAGAATGCCATTTACAGGAAGAATCATTTCCAGAAGTGTGACAGAGGACTTTTTTTTTCCTTTTTTTTGAAAGTAAAAAAAGGGAGAAGCCAGACAAGAAGATTGTAGTGACCTCAGTCACAGATGTTTAATAGTAGCTTGCTTCCTGTATAGAAATGTTCTTTGCAATTTTTTTTTTTTTCCAAATGCAGAAAAAAATACGAAGATGAAAGTTTGGAAACCATGAGGTAAACAAAAGGTGGAAAACGACCTCTGGAGCCAGCATCTGGGCAGAAATTAGTTATGTGATAGTTCTGAATGAAGGATGACAGCAGCAGTACTGATTATGTGGCATGGTTTTTCTCTTTGTTCAGAGCTTCTAGAACATGTATCATTCTCTTCTCTTGCAAAGGAGGAATGTAAACAAGCTCTGTATGTGAAACTGGAAAGGAGTACTGTGGTGACCTCTACCAACCCACACATGGAGCAGCTTTGAATGGCTCTTGTTTGAGCTTTGATGAGCAGCTGGAGCCTCTGCACATGCTGATGTGGACTGTCCCTGGCGTGGTAGTATTGAGGTACGTGTTCTCATTTGAAAAATTTTCATTCTCCGCTTCATCTAGTAAAAGCAGAGCATGTCAATCTAAGGGCTTTTCTAGACTTGGCAGTTAGTTCTAGATGTTTTAAAGTTAGTTTATATACTGTTACATATATGTAGCAGGCATGCATGGCATATTGAAATGTGTCAAATTCAGAGAAGGACATGTTATCCTTTCTTTAACTAGTCCAATACTGATAACACACATTAGAGCTCAGAGGGAAATAATCATGTTAATTCTGGCAATCCTGCCACAAGCATGTTTTAAGTCATAAAAGTTCCTGGCGATGATTCACGTATTGAGTACTTTTAAAGAATAAAGAATCTAAATAGTAAAAAAATCTGAGTCATGAGCAGCAGCCAGGGAGAATATCAATTCACATAAAATAACAGTGGCTCGTAAATACAATCTTTTTCCCTCCTCGCTCTTTCCTTACGATGAAATAAGATTGGAAGTGACAGAAAGATGTCCAAATTTGTCAGTGCTAGTCCAGCATCCTTCAGTTCCTAAATATATCCCACTTCAAGTGGTCCCTTCATGACAGCACATTTAAAGTATTTTTGAATAAATATTTTAAAAGTACTTCTAAAGACTTTTTAAAAGTCAGCAGCTGTCATTTTCCCTACACACCTGTGGAATAACACAAGGGATGAATTTGGCCCTGTAATTAAGAACCACATGTTCTAGTGACCTGCAAACAGCTCAAGATCAAAAATAAATTTGCTTGAGGCAATAGATGACGTATTGGAGGATAAAAGTATTTGTCTTGTTCTTTGGGCAGCAGAAAGGATCATGTGAGTCCCTTGTGACTAGGTTTTGAGAATTGGAGAAGTCTATTCCTATACAGTGTAGCAAAGGAAGCCCTCATTTAAGTAGTGTTTTATGAACTAGTAACGTTAATCTATTCATTGCAGTAACTCCTATATCTCTTAAGTGACACTCACTGCTTTTCTGCTAGTGACAATCAACTGGAAACCCACCTTCTGCAAATGTTTTAGTGCCAGATGAGGTATCATAAAAGGCTGCATGTACCAACAGCTCCTCGGACTCTATGTCAGAATTTCATTCCATAGCCATTAGTATAGTGCCCTACATTGACAATCAATATTTTATTAGTGCCACAGGATTCCCTGCCTTTATACTTTTTTTTTCATGTATTGCTGCATTTAATATATGTGCCTATCTATCTATCTACCTGGTTATCAGGTGATGGTTGGTTGAAGGTAATCACTTACTAATTCTCTAATAATACATACAGTTTAAGGGGAAAGGTTGGCAATCTTAGATGGAAGATTAAATGAGTGAGACTCCCAGAGATTCCTGTAGCTAGAGAAATTGATTTATAGCATGCAGGAAAAGCTTTCTTTTGGAAATTGAGTGAGCAAGTGGCTGCAATTTATATAAATTAAACTGTTGGCTTGTTTCTCTGGCTTGAGGGTTTTTTTTCCTATTTTTAACAAAGCTACTGGTGCATAAACAGTGTTTGGTTCTTTTTCTAAATGTTGGTTCTGTACAGTTGTTTTTAATCATAGAACCTTTTGGAATAGGATTAATCTAATTGCAGGTTCACTCTTTGCTTGTTATTCTATGGAGCATAGTGCAAGAGGAAAGCTGTGGCCAGGGAGAAAAATCACAGCTTTGCATTCTTGCCTCATGTCACTTTCCTCAAACAGTCTCTGATCTATCATTACAATCAAAATTCTTTATCCTGAAAATTGCAACATGAAATTTGAAAGCTTAAAATAGCACTTCTGTAAGGCAGAGATTAGATTATGCAAAGTGTTAATGCAGCATTAACTGAAGAGTCCAAATTAAATAATTATAAATAGTTACAAGTCTAGCCTTTTTATTTCCATAGTACTGTAGTTCAAAAGTTTCGCACTTTCCTTCATTCTTTCTCTGACAATGTTCTTGCTAGTCAAGGACTGAGACCTCTGCAACGTTTGCTTTTTCTTCTTTGATCATAAAAGAAGACATAAAATTTCAGTTATAATACTAGCAAGTATTCTTTTGAAAAAAAATTACAGATGTCCCTGAGATACAGTCAATGGTTTAGACTTGCTTTCAGAGGTTGCAAAAGGTGCGTGCTGACACTCTGTGGTAAAAGTCCAAGTACAGTTGAAATCCTGTATGGTGAATAACCCACAGACATGTACAAGGTCAAGACCAGAGTTCTGCCAATTTAGTAGCCCAAATAAAATATATGTAAAACCATGCAGTGATTTGGATTTTGAACACTTCTTTAAAACTCTCTGGACATTGCTATTGGGGTCATGAACACGTTGATATACATAAGTGTGCAGGTGTACGTGTATGCCCTGCAGGTATCATTGATAAAGCTGAGAAAAGTCACATCTTCATGCTCATTAAGACACCTTCTTTAGGAACCACTCAGGAAATCACAGCAAACAGAACTCTGTTGACTGCCTTGGGAATAGGGTCTAAGCAGGCAACTTCTGATTTTTATTTTTTTTTTCCCCTGTCCTCTGTTGACTTACCATGGTCACATACACCTCTATTTCTCACCCCGTGCCTCACTCCAGCCTACACCAACAGGATATATGGGGTATATGTCCTTTCAGTCCAGAACATGGTTTTTCCTTACCGTTTTTTATGTATTGAAACCACTTTTATTTTGGCTCTTGGGAGCGACTGTTGTTGCGGTTCACTTTTAACATGTGGTTTGGGTAAATTTTGTAAGTCAAACCCAACTACCCACGTATGACCCTTTTCCTGCATGTTTCATTTTTTAATCTATGCAGTAAAATCAGAAAGAAACAGTGAAATAATTTCATTATTTGTTAAACTAATAATCTAATCACAAGAGAGTATTACGTGTCAGGTACGAAAATATACAGCATTTTTATGGGCTAGAAAACTGGTTCAACTGAATGGATAATTTCATTTTTTAATTCAGTGCAAACCAATGAATGCCTGTTTTGTCTTCTTTTGCTCAGGGAATTTACATTTAAGTAACAGTTTTCTGAACAATTATACCATGATCATTTAAAAATATTAGCAATAATATAGAAATATAAAACTCTTAAACTCTTAGTTCTCCCTGCTGGTTTTTGGCTGCAGTAGCTTTGGTTACATCAGCCATTCTGGTGCTCCCAGGGGATGCGAAGGGGTTGTGGTTGGAAGTGCACAGCCCCCATGCGATTCCCCAGATACTGATGATGCTTCATGTGGATTCCTCTTCTATCTTGCAATGATCATGTCTGCACTGCCACGACCATCTCTGCGTACATACCAGACCTTGTTCAGAGAAGCAGCAGTGCTTCAGAAATACAGTTACTCTGCTCCGAAGCCATTGCAACCTGCGCAGGACTGCTCTGTGCTGCGTAGACACAGCCAGTCACTGGCCAACACGCTGGTTGTTGATAGACCGTTGGCAGACTGAGGCTCCAGACAGCTCATGACTTCAAGTGCTGGCCACTTCTTTCAACACTCTTCTTTTGTTTTCACTTCTACAAGTGTCTTGATTCATCTTTGACATGCAATAGCAAAAACTGTTCTGTCCTTGCCCAGTCTGTGGTGAAGTTAATGTTTCTCAATGGTACGCTCTCCCTGCTCTGAAAAGAAAGCAATCTCCCTTCTACACTAGCCAGTCATGTCCTGAATAGATACAGTTGATGATCTTACTATTCTCACTAAGCATTAGGTTAACACTCTCTGCACGAGATCACTTTCCAATTAGTTAGCTAGTAACATCATCAGCAGAACACCAGCTTGCCTGGGGAATGGGGGGCAATCAACCATTTCATAGCCATTTGAACCTAGACGAAGCATACGTGCTCAGCTCCCTGAAGACAGAAATGTAATGACAGAAATTACTGAAATGATAGTCCTTGCACAAGCAGGCCCTTTATTTTTTTTTCAGTGGTGGAAAATACTAGCTCAGTTGATAAACTTGTTACAAGCCATTGCATTCCATCAGAAATTCAAGTCAGCTGTAATATCATATTTTCTTTTCTGCAGAGCCAGGAGAATAAATAATAAACAACAGGATGGACTGTAATCTGTTTCTCCCCCATGGACATCTAAAGTTATGCTTGAATAATTTTTTTTTGCGGTAGCATGACAAGTTGCCTCTGATTCATACCTTTTCATGACTTAAGGAAAGACGCTAATTATTTACCTAAGCTGTTCCATGTCTCATAATAATGTACTTAGCAATTTATTATACTTCTTCCTCTCTAAAATACCATCTTCCTGAGGCAAGCATTTTAAGTGATATATAAGGATGTGGTTAATCACAAGTAATTATCACAACTCAGTACAGCAGGGACAAAAGGGAAGCAATCTGATATCAAAGTGAAGATGGGACAAACTTGAAAATGAAGTTTACACTTAGCAGCAAGAAATAGGGATATAATTCCAGGTTGGCTGATCAAAGCAGTGGGATAAAGCATGTTTGAACTCTATTAAGGCAATCATACAAGCTGCTGAAACATTAGCTTGCTGGTAAGAACTCTTGCTTAATTGCTGAAATGAAAACTATTTATAAAATGGCCCTATTCCTAGAGGCACAGGTAAAGGAGAACAGCTGTTCTGCTTGAGAAAGCCTCCTGTATTTTGTGTTTTATGAGTTTCACCTCGGAGACCCTGATGTGTATCTTGGTGAAGGCTTTGTCTCCAATTATGTAATCAGAGCACACAAAATTAAATTTTAGGACTGACCTCCTGAGGCTGTTGGTCTAGTAGCATGGTACCTGAGAAGCCAGGAACACCAGTGAGGTATTTTCTCTGTTCACTTTGTTGTAGATTGATCTTTCAGCAAAGATGAGTGAGTAAGTGAGTGTGTTTCTAAACAAAAACTCCAATTGTTATTCCAATAAAGCATCCTAAAATGCCCCTCCACACTCACACAGACATACCCCCCTCTCATATAGTACTTGCTTCAGAATTTCAACCCAAACCAGGAAAGAAAATGAGAAGAAAACCAATTGATTCTTTTAAACTGATACCAAATGGCTTCTGGCTCTGCAGTGGGTACGCAGGGCTGTGTACTGAGTGGGAACCTCTTACAGCTTGGATCTTTTCAAACACGGGATGACAGCCTGTTCCATGTGAGAAGGATATGGACAACTGCAATAACTGTGGAAATGCAATGATTATGCGAATTGTTTGTAGCAGTAAAATAAAGCCTGAAATACTAAATTACGTATAGGATCTTGCCTGGAAAGGAAGAGAGAAAAGTCAGGACTATTAGCCTCCATAGGTTGTCCTCTGTTATGTGAAATATTGACATTTCTTTCAGTATATTCACTTACCGGTTTACTAGGGATTGCCAAAGTAAAACTGTTATAGTTGAACAGTGTAGTGTGCCTTGTGCCTTCCCTTCCACTGCTTCTGGAACTGCAGAAAGCTACAAAGTATATTTTACTTTCCAGGTAAATACTTTTAAAAAGGCAACAGGGCCTCCCCCAAGTCTTCACAGTGGCAAAATTGAGTAATCAAAGAAAAAAGAGGGAGAGAGCGGGAGGAAGGAGGAGACCTAATTTTTCAGCCTTTGAAAAGCAATGCTATATTTACTAATGATCTGAAATTCATTTTTAATTAAAGTATTAAGTTCTGTCAGTTTGGTTTTTCATTTTAGGTTTTTTGTTTTGTTTTGTTTTCAAATAGAAAATCTTTATCAGATCCTCTTATTAGGCATTTTCTCTTTCTTTTCCAAATCCAGTTCCTCAGGGGACTGGTGACCCCTTTCCCTCTTTCTAAAAAATGGATCTCCAAAGGCAGCACATCTTCTCCCTTAACACATCTCTCTCCTTGACAAGTAGCAGTCATGACAAGATGAGAAGGCTTAGGCCTGTCACTTGTCCCATCTCCAAACCAGTGAATGCTCATCAACCAGTTAACCTACAACTGGTATTTATTTCTGATGACAGCATTATCTAAGAGATAAGGCTAGCGTGTGACTCAGGAGACCTGGGCTCTATTTCTAATTCTGGTATCACGCCACTGTGTGACATGGGCCTTATCACTTCCCTTCTCTGCCTTTTTTTTTTTTTTTTTTTTTTTTTTCTTAACTCTTTTTATCCATTGAGAAATAAATTGCAGTGGGGTGATGGGGGATTAAGGTTGTTTAGGATTGTGGCCATCACAATAAAACTAATAGTATGTGAAAATAAAGCACAGAAGATGGATATACAGAAAAAGACAAGATACATAATCTTGTTCCATCCTTTGTAAGGATGGAAGAAATGCAATAAAAGACAATGCAAGGACTGTGGGCTGTATCATTAAAGTAACCCAGTGTTACTTTGCAATTTTTTTTTTTTCTTACTTTCTACAAACAGTGAAATTACTGGTATTTAATTAACTAAAACTTAGATGCTGCGTCATCTTTCCTTTTCCCCTTGTGGCAGGACAAGACAAATAGTCATAATATTCTTTCTGTAGTGAAATTTTAAGATATAGCAAAATATGTTTCAGGGCTGTGAAGTGATTGACCTCTGGAGTATTGTTTTTCTGACTGATCTTTTTCTTTTAAAAAAGGAAAAAAAAAATCAATTCAGTTGTGCCTAAACATCTCAAGTTTGAAGATCAGCATTAGATTGTCATAATCTTTATTTAGTACAGTGTTGTGTTGAGTTATTTGTTTAAAGCTGACACTTCCTGACAGTATTAGGTTACATCTTAAGGAGATACTGTGAGTTGTGTTTGAAGCTGCATCTTGGATTTACTGCAGCTGCTGTAAATATCATCTAAGCAACCTTCATAAATTATGCTAAAGGCATTTTTCAGTTATATAAGTATTATTCTGGTATGTAGATGAATTTCTGCCATCAGATACTTGTAAACTATTGCAAAGATAGTGAATATATGGCATATAAAATTCTATATTTAAGGCTCATTCCAGTTTAGAGTAATATAAACACATATATGTTGTACTCTCCATAGCACACCTGCAAAATTGGTCATGCCATTAGTGTAGCTGTTACAGTTCTAGTTCTCCTATAGCCTGGCACAATTTGCGAGTGTATTAGAAATGGGGACAGTTTATAGCTCAGATACTGTACAGCTGGATAAAGGGGTTACCTAAATATATGTTACAAATATGCTTTACTCTGAGCATACTGCACAGAGTCCCCACAGGGCAGCAACAAGCTCAGTATCACAACAAGCAAACATGGATGCTGTTGAACTCAGGGAAACTGCTGTCCTCACTGGTGAAGCCGTGAGACTGCACAGAAATTACTCATACAGCCTTCCCTTTGATTTTGAGGTAGTCTAGCCTGAGTTATGCAAGTAGATTTTACAAGTTAAGACCAAATGGAGTTAGGCAACTTATTTAGATTAAGCAGGAGTTGTTAGCCAGAGTCCAGGGTTGTGCGCAGTGGTCAGTCAGGTAACTGAACTGAATACATTTTGGGGCACTTGGGCATGTGCAAGGAAACCATTTACAAGGCCAAAGACACCTGGCAGTGGCAGGCATTGCAGGAACTCTGTGATAGTCTAAGCCTCGGTGTAATGAATCCTGCCTGGCTCTCAATTATTAGAAAGAGCAGAGTGAAAATGAGTAAGAGATTGGAACAATGATAGACTCTCCAGTGACACAGTAATGATGGCAGCTTAAAGGCAACTGCTGGCTGGATGGCCAGGAAAAGTAAATATACTATAAATCATTTGGCTGCAGGAGTGCGGCTCTAGGCGTGCTTCTCAGCTAGGCACTCATATCACTGTTTACTGTCACTCACAGAAAACCTCTAGTGGAGCTGGCCGTAGTGAGTGCGTAATCCCCTCTTCTAAATATTGTGCACCTTTGGGGCATGCCCTGTCCCTCAGTCTTTGTCCTACTGGCAGTCCTGGGACCTCCAAATATAGGTCAGTCTCTCCTCTTCTGCCCCTCCTCTACCTTAAAAAATAAAGCCAAACCTCAATAGTTCCCTCCTCCCTTGAGACAGTAGTGTGACAGAGCAGCATAGATCTTTGAGTTGCCGGCCCTCCATGCCATCAAACCATATTATTTTATTGCAAGTAGAGCTTTGTGGAGATTCTCAACTGCCTCTGCCTCTGCCAAAGCGAATCTCCGCTAAGGGATAAATTAGATGTATGGATTACCTCTGTGATGCATTTCATAGCTGCCCTTGCATTCAGGGAGTCCCACTAATCCCAACCCAATATAAGGATAAGGATTCAGTAATTAAGTGCAGAGACATAAAATTAAAATTTTTGAATCAGTATAAAGAAATGACTGCCCATTTAGTACCTAGTGTACAGGAGCATCTGGCTCCTCCAGCCAGGGCTGAACACACAGTGTGCAAACCTGTCTGTACAGATAGGATCTTGGAGTGTAAGACGTCAAGTGGCATGGAAAAAAAATGGGAGGAAAGTATGGCAGTCAATTGTATTTATAAAGGGCCTGATCCCAAGCCCATTAATGAATCTTTCTATTAACTTCAACACTTGCTTTGGACTAAGGCCAGGTATATTTGCAGTGGCAGTGAATCTATTGGATTTTTATGTCTGTAAAAGCAAACTGTAGGAAAGGAGAATTCTTCCAGTACAGAATGTACTCAGCTATCACCTGCTTTTGGCAAAAAAACCCTGTAATACAGTTTTCCTATTATAAAAACAATAATAATTCTTCAGTCATAGCTTTATGATTAAACAACATTGAGGCATTGTTTTTTTTTCTTCTTATCTTATTTTGCATAATTCCTAGGCTGCAATGCAGAACAACCTTTTGAGATATTAACTAGATTATAAAAATGTCATGTCAGATTTGAAAACTGTCACTAACATAAGAGTTTTAATTATGAATAAATTAAAAAAAAAAGAGAGAGAAACTGCTTTTCCTGTGGCAATAAGACTTTGCATTATGCACAAGCTTAGAAATGTTCAAAGGCTGAAAAGTAAAAGTGAGATAAGAGAGCGGATTATTCTGGAAACCAGGCAAAAGTAAAACTGATAAAACATTACCATTCAAATGATATCTTTACAGGAGTCATTACAACAGAATTAATGTTGTTGGAACTCAGAGAGAAGCAAGGTTATAAACCATTCCAGCCAGTACGCCAGAGATTTATTTCAAGAAATTAATCCTAACACCTGTAGCAACAGATTAGTAACCAGTCATTGAGCCAAGGGTGTGCAGGAAATGCACGGGACCTTACTCTGTAAAGCACACATGCACAACTCAGCAGTGAAGAACATCTTTGTATTTGGCAGCAATAGATTGCCCAAGCGCAGTGCAGGACATTCTGATTTCACTGAGGCTTCTCGCATACTTCAGTTCATTCATAGGCTCTAATGTGTGTAACTGGCTCTGTCCCTCAATGTCTGTCTTCCTTTATTGCTAACAGATGTCACTAGTTTTCCCAAACATTTATCTGCTGAATGGGGCCATGGGCTGCCCGCAGCCTCCTTTCCCTTGAGAGCGTACCCAGAGCCAAGGTCTACACAACACGGGCAAGAAAAGTTACATCTGCTCCTAATTGCATTGTGGCTTGATTTATCCAAAAGTAAAATGCCCTAGAATACCTGGCAGCCTTAGGGAGACATTGTGGAGACACAAACTATGTCAGGAAAATGTATTACTTGGTGGGGGAGCCCATAAACCCTTTAGCAGAGGTAACCGTACATCAACTCAGACCTGGAAGCAGTTTAGCTACGTTGACACTAGCTTGGCAGCCTAGTCCCAGCACTGCCTAGGTGTGACAACCTCATGTGCACAACAACCCGTCACATGCCTGACAACCACCACATTGCTCTTCAACACATGAGCTTCCTAGCTTGGGTGATCACCAGCCTAGAGAGGCCTGCATCATGCCCTGTTGTACAATGCAGACGTACTGCAAGGGATAACTACAAGGACTTGTCTGCCAGTGAATACTTTACAGCTGCTTAGCCACAGTGAAGTTTTTTTCTGATGCATCTTCACTGCCACTGCTTTCTCTTGATGCCAAATTAAGCATCTCCTGTGCTGCTGCTACAGTTTCCACTACCATGTTGATGAACCCCTGGTAAACATGCAAGGCTCTTTGGAAGACTGCTTAAATCTGAGTAACACCATTCTTCAGCTGCCCTGATAACCAGGGTGGAACCCTTCTGCCCCTAATTAGCTAAACTCTGTATCCTTCATGGAAGCAGAAAAGATTTGCGACTGTTGAGATATCCTAAAGATGATTAATCTAAAGCCCCAAAATAAATAAAATCATTATCGCAATCCATTCTCTGAACAAAGATTTTTCAACATAGGAGACTAAAGCATTAGCAACCCCACATTTAGGTAGGAGCTGGAGTATCTGCTAAAGTGGTATTTCATGTTTAAACAGACTTAAATTTACCAGATCTAATGGATAACAATATTTCAAAAAGAAACTTAATCTATTTCATTACATTTTATATTACTTTGTTTAATAAATCATCTTCCACTAGAAGCCCAGTCTAAGATGAATTTAACAGACTTTACTTTATAAATGATGGGTCAATATCAACTTTGTCATAAATTCATTTTTACTTTGGATACAGGCCCAGTGGTACTTTTGTATTGCTTTCTTGCAAGTGATCCATAATTCATAATTAACTTTGACTTAAAAATGTGACAACGCAATTTCTTTTATTAAGTGTGGGATTTTTCCCTTTAATTTTTCAGTGAAGAAAAATTAATACTACTTTAATTATGCATTTAGATAAAGCTAATTTAAATTTATTTTTCTGTGTTGCATGGGATGGTTTGAAATGCATCTAGCAGCAAGAACAGGATTAAAAATACACACTGGCAAAAACAATGCATGGAGGAACAAGTTTAATGGTTGTCAATGGTTCAGGGAGCTGCAAGGGGAATTCACGTTCCTTAATACAGATAAAAATATTTTTCAGTTTTCTTATTATTCACATATTGGCTTTTGCAGATATTTTCAGCAAAGTTCAACATTTCTGTGTTAGCAAGGAGATGAGCTTGAGGCAGGAAGAAGTTTAAGACCATTGACTAGAAACATTCTATCTATATGTGGGACTGGAGGGTGCCACTTTCCAATACAGCCAAAAAAAGCAGATGGCTCCCTAAAATAGTCTGATTATTGCAAGATATGATCTTTTGGAACAATCATGACCTTTCAATGTGAGCATGGAGGATGTCTCAAGGTTACAGTTTGGATGGGAACAACTGCAAACTTGGTTGTAAATGGGTGGTGGGTACAATGTGGAAAGCAAGTCAGCTAAACAGATTGAATACAGTCTTCAACTATGTGTTGTACAGGAGTGTGGAATGGGAAAGGAAACAACATGTAAAAGCAACATATGGGGACCTATTTTAGCCTCAGAAACATGACTTAACATCTGCTGACTCTTGTATGGCTTTCTTTTCTGTAATTAATAATTTAAAACATCCAGTCTAGAAGATAGGACAGTGGATCTCGCTGTTTATGAACAACTGCCAGTGATATGAGTGTCACCCATGAGAGCTGCACTGTTGATTTCAATTCTCACTTGTTCCATTCTGAAATGCAAGATTGGAATCCTGCCTTCAGCTGAAATTGATCTCTGTTGGTCCATCTGTAGTTATACATTAACAAGACAACCTACAAGCCACACAGTTACGTGTACAGAGAAGTCTGAAGCAGTCTTTCTGATAAATCATTTTAATTGTGCTAGGTGCAGGAGAATACAGTCTATAGAAATTTACTATATATCTCTGCACTGCCTCAGGGAAAATTAAATGAAGGGAGCAAGTAGCTATCCTATGTAAAGAAACAGTTTATCATAGGACAAAGTCTGAAAAGTCAGTTGAAATCTAAGTGTCCGCTTCCAGGCTTATCACACAACTTGAGCAAAGGCTGAGTTCTTTACTAATATTCAGTAACTTCAGAGAAAATTATTTACCGCATCTGAGCAGCTATACAACAGAGAGCTGAATCTGGTCTAGGAAGCAAGTCAAATCCCCCTGCGAGTAAAAAGCATGGTGGAGATGTTACTCCGCGGCAGACCTCACAGTCAAACTGCTGTTGTTTTTAGTAAGTTCAAAACTGAAGTGAAAACAATGAAAAGAAAGCAGAGAGAAGCACAAACACTTTAGGTGCAAAAGAGCAAAAATGGAAGCTGTAACAATCCTGCTGCATGTTCCTGCATTGTCCTGTTTTGCAATCATTTTCTCATGTACCAGGTTGAGAATAAAATGTGAGTGATGTCGTTCACATTCAGAAGGCAAACTATTTGCTGAGAAATCTCAAGTATGAAAGTTCAGAACATCTGTGCTTCTGGTTCCTCTTAGCTTCAACGATCCTTCTTCTAGCTTGTTCTGCTCTACCATTCAGCACCTACAAAGGTAGTTTTCACCAACCCACCTGTGACTTGATTTGTCATTGTCCTGGGCAAGGAAAAAGCCTTTGATAGTGAAGGGTTTTATAAGCTCTTTGATCATCTTAGAGGTGGCAGCCAATAGCACCTATTAGCACAGAGATAAGATAATCCATATTACATTTTCTGACTTCTTTCTAGTCTCCTTTGTTTTAAAAGCAAAATTGTATCTATTCTCCTCTCTGCAGGTACTCCACCTGAAGAAATGAGAGTATGGTGAGCTTTCCTTACCTTGTTATCCTATTTGGCCACACTTATCAGATCACAACCTGAGAAAGGTTCTCTGTGGAGGACTTTTGTAAGGGGGTGATGGATGATTGCAGAGAAAAGAAGCAGATCACTTTAGAGGGGATGGAACTGTTGTGCCCTCTTTTGGCTTGGGCACTGATGTGTTTTGAGTCTTTTTCACAGTTTTCCCCTACCTGATCACTAATGCTGCTTGGAATGAACTCTCTCTTTTTTTTCCATTAATCATCTCTGGCACATCACTGGCATTTTTCTTTTTTTCCTGTGTTCAAGGTCAGCCTTATCCTGTGACAGAAAAGCATGCTCTATGTCTTTCAATCGTACATCTGAAAATGTATGGAAGATGTACAGCTTTGATTTCTTAATCTGTTTTATGTAAGAAATATTTTGCTATTGCAGCTTAACATGCTGCCTGATAAATGCATCACAAGTGCATTATCAGTCACTTTCTACCTTTTTTTCCAAAATTTTTTTCTTTTTCAGTAGGTAATGAGGGAGATTTGGTTGAGGTCAAAGTTGACGCTATCAGTTAGCTCCCAGGCCCTCTGTAAGAGCATCAGGTGCTTGCTGGGACCTTCATTAATTCTGGAAGGGCTTTCAGATGCTGATTGTTTTTCTTTCTGTTTGAACTGGATATGGAAACACCTGGCAGTAACCATACGTGCTCCTTCGCTTAAGGCTTGCATTATCTAGTTGTTAGAGAGGCTTTTAATCCCTGTTGAGAATTACCCCCAAAATGCAGGATTTTAAAACTGTACTCTTATTCAGTTGCAAGTTAAGAAAAGATCTTACTTTCTCCAACTATCATTCCAGTCTTTGATGCTATATATTTCTGTTGTAGTAAGACATCATGAAAAACAGTGTCTTTCTAAGCAAATAAATAAATACAGAACCAGCTCTAAGAACAGGCAAAATGGGTGGAAGTAAAGGATGGAGAAAGAAAGGGAAATACATCCAAAAAGGTGCAACATTGCTTGTTTGGAAGTCATATGTGTTTCCTGTTAGAGTTGATGACAGTGATGAATTTCATTCTCATAGTAATTTCCTGGGAAGTTTGGAAGTAAGCAGGTACAGAGGCTAAGAGTCAGCCTTCATTCCCTAAATTCTAGGCAAATATCAGGACTGGATAAATTAGCAAAAAAAAAAAAATTGGCTGAGATGTTTTATTTAAAGCCCTATGATTGGTTTAAATTGTTAGGCTAAGAACAATAGCCAGGTCTATGTCTATTAGGAGTTGCACTTAAGTTCCGGTTTAACTGGCCAAATTTTGGTTTAGGCTCCTGTTGCTGACATGTAGCTGGCTCCTTACAGCAAGACTTCTCATGGGGAGTTTTCTACACAGATGGGCACGCTGTTTCAGTTGTTGATTTTCACAACCCTCCAAGCTAGCAGGGGGTATTTTCAGAAACAGATATTTCCAAATTCCTCAGGGAGATGCAGGGAGTGTGCTTCTCATTCCAGAGCCCTTTGAACAGAGCTTCAAAACTGAGTTACTAAATCCTTTTCAATTTCAGAAACATGTTTAGTTCAGATTCCTGGACAAAACCCCTGAGGTCTTGTTTTGTATACCTGTCACATTTCAGACTCACTTTGAATGTCATATTTAACTAGGAGTTTCATGTAGAGTCGGACCTGCTGCCATTCTCCATGCAAAATTCACAATTATTTAAGAGAGAGCCTCAGTAGAAAGTTACCAGACAGACTCTCTGTAGTTTTAATAACTGACAGGAAAGGGTTTTTTTGCTTTCTGGAAAAGTCAGACAAAATTCTACAGATAAAAATTTAATCATGTTCTGCATGATAACATAAACCATTGATTTTGCCAACTTTTCAGCAGTTGTAATGGTGAGAAACATTTTATCGACAAGCAATATAAACATATTTTGAGAACTCTACCATTTAATAACTTTTAAGACAGAAAAGTAGAAGAAAGGCAGGGAAGAGATGTGATAAGCCGACACAAGTGCTGACCCCATGCTAAGGTAATTCGAATGCAGTGAAGCTTTAGAGCCTTTCTCTTTCATTAATATAAATCAAAATCTACTGAATGAATTCAACTTCTGGATTTGATTATTCTTTAGCTGAATAAGCAGAAAACAAGTGATTAAATTAATCACTGATTTTTAGGTACACAGCTTCCCTCGTGCATTGTCCTTCACTAACCAAACTTACTTAACTCATGGTATCAGGGAAATCAAAAGGAACTAAAAGCCAAAGAACTAAAAAGACATGAAGAAGGGTTGGTAAGTTGTTGGAGGGAGCTAGCAGTTGCAGCTGGATTCCACTGTCTTTAGTGGAAGCAATAATGAGCCTTGACATGTTTGTACCGTAACAGCTTTTGTTCACAAGTGTCTCTGATACCTTGAGAAAATAATCCTGGAAGGGAAAATCTGTTGTGTTTCTAAAGTATGGGAATGGGTACTTTAGACAAGTTGTGACCCTCAGCTGCCATCTGTAAAACTGGGATATTAATAATAACTCCTTTTCTCCTGTCCTTGTATGTTTAAATAGAAAACTCATGAGAATACCATTGTCTGTTATTTTCTCCCTGGAGAGTGAGACTGATCTTGGTTAAGGCCTCAGCATGCTATGACTATATAAAGAAAATCCTGTCTCATCGTGGTTATGTCAGTGGTGACTGTAACCTTGGCAAGAGACCTTCAGAAATGCACTGCTTTCAACTTGAGTCTGCTCAAACTAAATGAATGAATTTTACCAGTGGCTTTAATGGGATACAAATGACTTTAATGGGAGGCAAATGAGGCCAGCTTGAAACATGTTTAGAAATCCCACCAATAATGGGGTACCACATAAGCTGCCTTCTTCCGAGGTACCAAACTGGACTTTACTGGTTTGTGTTTTAGGTATGCCTAGAAGTGAATTTTTCTGTGTTCTAGTGTTGCAAATTCGTTACAGATACTGCATGATTACAAGCAGTAGCATGTGAAGAATACAGCCTACTATATTAGCTGAATAGGTTCTGTTGGAGCTGAGGGGCATCAGATTTGGCTCCGGTGTTTGTATTGTTATTAAGTTGCTCTCGTGTACAGTAAGCAATTTTTCGTCTTCAGAGCTTTGTGACGTCTTGCCATGTCCGCAGAGACAGGATTGATTCCAGAAAGGACATTTTAGTTATTTTCTTTCTGACTGTACAGCTCAGGAATCTGGCATTTCTGAGATAAGTGAAGGATAAGAAAAAATGAGAAAGTCTACACTTTTATTCACAATATGCTACAAACAGCAAATGGCAGATAAATTGACATACATTGAATTTCACGGTTAATCATACTTCTGGCCCTGTGCTCAGTTGTAAAGTGAAGAAACAACTGAGGATAAGGGTGAGACGTGTATCAAATGAACTGGCATATTGTATGTACTGGGATAGGTCCCACACATTTATCTTTGTGATACAGGGGATATAGAAGGGAAGAGTAGATGATTGTATAGTACAAATTCCCAGTGGGCAGGCTAGATTCACACTGCAATTTTTGCTTCCTGGATTTGTAAGTGTGAGATTAGCCTGGAGGTCTCATTGCAGTATTAGTTTTGTCCTGACCTTTACACTGTATGAAAGAAAGTGAGGTTAAGTTACTGGGAGAAATTAACAAATCATGTGTACCTTGTTCTGTGGTTAACCATGTGATCAACCTGGGTTAGGTCATTTTATTGAATCGTTGTGGGGTGATATGACCTATTCAAAGACTGACTTCAAATCTAGGATGACAACAGTGGTCTCCAGGTAAGGAAGTAATACTCAGGTACTCTAAGCATTGTACTTCATATTTAGACTGGGGGCCCGCAGGTATAAAGCAAAGCAGGATATGGACTATATGTCCATCTGAAGGCAGATCACGTGAGAGGCACTCTTTCCCAAATGTTAGGGCACATGATAAGAAACTGTCTGTATCCTGAAGGAAAACTGTAATGTTGGAATAAGGCTGTGTTCCAGGACTGCCTTGGCAGACAAATGTTATCTGATCCTAGCCTGCATAACCCTTATCAAGGTGGAAAGTGATTGGCACAGTACCTACACAGACCTGTGCAGGGGCAAGTGTTTTCAGAAGAGATTAAAGAAAGCCCAGTGCCTCTGAAAACTCTAGGCTGAATAGCATGCATTCATAACCCATGGTAACAGATCACTGTCTGTGATCTGAAAAGAACAGACTGATGCTTCAGAGGGGATTTCTTATTGGTGTTATCATCTCCTGACATTTGGGGAAACAGGATCCATTTGCTAAGCAGGTCATGTATTTAAGAGATGGTTTCTTCTGTAGTCACGAAACATCTGCCTAAGCACATATGTCCCTTAGCCAGAGGCTAGAGAAGGGTTTGCAATTCCAGTTGTGAGCATAAATATAGCTCTAAATAGCATCTGGACCATGAAACCAAATTTAAAATACTGAATTGCAGGCTTTTAAGGGGAAAGCAGCTTGACTAATGCTCAATAATTACCAATTTCAGATGAAACTCATAAGGAAAAACAAGACAAGAGAGATTATGGAGTAATTCTGAATTTCAAAATAATTGTCAAGAGCATAGAATCTGGCAAGTGAATTCTGTCAGTGACTGAAATCGAAGCAGAATTAAAATTTGCTTATAAAATGCAAATTCCTTATATTTAACTTCATCGTCTTCCCACATCAATGTAATTTTCTGTCCTCAAGCTACAGTTTTCCTAGCAGAGCACACAGCAATGAAAGGAAACTTAAGAAAAGGCTTCTCTCCTTATCCCAAAATCACAAACCTTGGTTTTCAGAAAAAGAAGACAAAAGTGATAGCTTTAGGACAAAGGTAGGCAAGATCAAATGAAGCCAATTTGATATGTTATTTAAAAAAAAAAAAAAAAAGAGATGTCATAATGAGAACATTCAACTTTTTTTCCCAAAAGAAGGGTAAGTGGATTTAACGTAAAATATTTTTCTTTTTGATAGTATTACAGAAAAGCAGCAGCACCCATATATCATGGTGATGGCAGCATCTGGATAGATACATATAAGAAAACTCCCTGTATGTGAAAGTTTTTCCTCAATGAAATCAGATAAAAACTCCAATTAACTGCAAAGGAAAGGAGGGGAAAGATTTCACATCAAATAATTTTTTTAAGGACAAAAAATCTGAATTGTGGCATTAAAAGAAAGGTATCCTACTACCTACCCACAGCTTAATAATCCTCTTACCCAAAGATGGACTTTAAAAAAAAAAAAAATCTAACTAAAGATGTAGAATATCTTTGAGGAACTTACTAATGCTGAGATGCTTACATCTAAGCATGAGTAATTTCACTAAAATTGTTGGTACTAATAATCTGCTTTAGATTTAACATGTGCTTTAGTTCTGTGCACACTGTTGTCATAAACTGCAGGGCTGCAAGGCACAAGCACAGCAGTTACTCCCGAAGTTTAAGGATGACTCTCCCCTGTGAGTCCATTATTACTTCACTGCTAAAGATGAAGTTCAATAGAAAATGTGTTACTAGACGAAGTCAACTAGATAAACCTCTAGCATCCTTCACTGCAGAACTTCAAATATTGTGTCAAAGAGCTTTGTTTAAACTAAGTGAGAGGCAATGAAATCTCAAAGACTTTGCGTGAGGTTAAAAAACTTACAGCTCATTGCTCTGAAGAACCATGAAAAAGACTGCGTTTGAGCAGCTCTTCCTAAATTGTGGGTTATGTCCTCTTCCAGCTACAAGTCCCTGTGTTGAATGTGAAGTAAATAAAATGTTTATTAACATACCAATGTGCCACTCTGGTATTTTCTCTGAACATTTGGGAAACCTGTAAAGGACTTTCTAAAATCTCATTATGTTAAAGAAAAAGTGATTTTAGTTGCAAGATGTGAATTATATGGATGAGTGAGCATCAGTAAACAAGTTTATTTTAAGCTGATACCTTGGAAAACCCATCTCTAAAAACAATTAGTGATGAATTACTTCTAGCACTTGAGAAGGTCATTAAACCGTGTTCCCTACATTAGCAAGTGCAAAGAAAATTTACAGCTCAAAGATGGGGATGGAAATCTCTGAAGTTTTTTCCAGCCAAGGAAACAAACTGGGCAATGGGAATTGTCAGTTTGGGTCAGGAAGCAAACGGTATTCCTGCATTCTGTGCATATAGCAAGGAAGTTCAAAGGGGCCAAAAGGTACCTAAAACAGCAAAACCTTTCAAATCCTCCAACAGCTCTCAAGGACCATGTTCATCTTAAAAATATTTCAAGATCCCAAACTGACCGAAAATTTAGGTCAGTATCTTTTGTGCCACTCTAGGAGTTCAAAGACTTATCCATTCGCACTGCTTGTAGATGCTGCTCTATCAATCTCTTTCGTCACCACCTTGCCACTGATGAGCCAGAGAGGGAAAAAACAGGGAGCCCAAGAAACAAGTATATAGCTCTACTGTCAAAATCATATTTGAGGCAATCAGTCTGTAAAATTACCTAGTAGGGGTTCCTAGGGAACCTCAGCTGGGTTTGGATACTAATATACAATTTACAGAACTCAAAATTGAAACTAAGAGCTAGTTGGAATTATTTTTTTAATCATGTTCAAACTGGGCTGTGCATTGTGATTGTCTGAAGGAAGCTGTGCTCTCTGGACACAAGATCTGTCAGAAGCAGAAACAACTTTGAGGTAAACTGTGAATTAACAATGTGGATTAAAATATTAAAATAATATCCAAAGTTAAGAAGACAGTTATGGTTGAAACAGGGGTCCGGAACACATCTTGAGTCTGGACTCAAGGTTCAGTTTTGTCTTCCCTCTGACTCCATCTGTGATGTCACTTGTCAATGTGAAGAGGTGCAGGAACTTGGTTTCCTCATGGATCGTCCCAAGGCAATGATACCATTCAACAACTCTTTCAACACCATCTGTCTGTTTAGACTGACACTGTAAATCATGTCCCCAGTGAACCTAGCTCATCATTTAATCTTCCATAAAGTGCTACCAAAATACAAATAACGGAGGCTGCCCTGGGAGAGCTGTCTCACCTTGGTGATGTGGAGAAAGGTGGAAGAATTTTACCTGAAGAACCTGGTATGTTGGTGTTTTTCTACCACTACAGGTTGCAGAAGACAGACTTACCTGAAATACAGAAAAAAGCACAAACAGAAAAAAGCAGACGCTCTGCCCCACCGAGGTTTTGATGAGTGTCTCCTGCATGTCAGTTTCTCATGGAGAGGAGAAAAATTAAGCTATCTGTTT
Source organism: Tetrax tetrax (assembly GCA_009806455.1). Classification (NCBI taxonomy): domain Eukaryota; kingdom Metazoa; phylum Chordata; class Aves; order Otidiformes; family Otididae; genus Tetrax; species Tetrax tetrax. The sequence continues at coordinate 78,371 of WHYT01017567.1, forward strand.
TTCCTTTAAAAATAAACAATGCAGATGTTCTGGTAATCTTGATGTTCAAGTAAAAAAAAAAAAAAAGGATTAATAAGCCTGTTATTACCGCAAACAATCCTCTATTTTTTTTCTGCTTGGTGACAGGCAAATACCACTTCATATAAAATCCGGAAGACTTCACTTCTCATTTCAATAGGATTTGGTCCTATTTGGTCCTCAGTAATCACTGAGTTCAGTTTAAAAGAAATCAGTTATTTGAAATAAAATTAGGCAAAGAGGAGAAGTAAAGATTATGAGGTGAGATAGGTAGTTACAAGGCCAGATATCTATCTAAAATCATGTTTCCTTCTAGTAAAAAAGATTATAATGTCAAAGGATTTTCTCATCTGACTATACTTCAGACCAGTGTGTGTAAATAAATTCTCATTACTTTAAATATTTGACTTAAATTATCAAAGACAGAGAAGTAAATTTTTTTCAGAACTCTTCAGTGTATGTGAACAACTTTGTGTCTAATTCTGTTTGTGCCTTTGACACTTGCTCTTAAAAGAGCCAAATTGGACAGTTTTTCCTTAGGTAAAGCATCCCTATAAATCAGTGCATGGGAGGCACAGGGACAGGAGAAGGAATAAAACTGAGATCCTTTGGGCTACAGAATATATTAATTCCTTTTAATGAGATTTTGATTACAAGCAGTAGTGCCTTGAAGCAAAAACTACAGCAATAATCTCTAATGTATTATTCTGGAAGAGAAATTTAGACATTATAATGTTAATCCAATGAATGTCCATTTAGGCCAGCTAATGATGAAACACTGTATATTACATACTGCTAACCAACTAATATGAGGAAAGATGGCTTTTATGGGATTATGTAAAAAGAGATCAGTTTCATCAAGAATGCTGTTACTCACTTGGAAACCTTCCCATTAACTGAGTCTCAGGAATCATGGGGGATCAAAACCAGATATAATGAGATCATTTCCCTCAAGTAAAAATGCAATATGTGATTAGCCATTATTGACTATTATACAGAATGAAAAGGAGTTCAATCCCACATCCATATCCTCTCGCATGGTGAAGTCTGGCTATAGAAAAAGCCCTATAAACATAATTGTTTTGATTGGAGGATGCAAGTTCTTTCATTATGGAGACATATTTTAAATGGAAAATGGTGGTATTACACATCAGTGATAGCTTTTTTTGAAAGGCATACAAAACTTCCAAAACAAACTACAAAATGGGTGAATTCACTCTATAGTGTTACAGAATCAGTTTAAAATTCAAGGTTTATCAAACTATTTGCATAAGTTGGAGTGTAAAATATCCCAGCAGAGTATAAGTTACGAGACTATTTTTCTGATACCTTTGCCATCCAGAAAAGAGGATAAGGGATCCAAGGATCTGTACTGGATCTTGCAAGGAGGCGTCTGCAGCAACAAAGGCATGTTAGCATTTCTTTTTACAACTCTTTCAAGCTGAGTTAAGTGAATGGAGGAGAAAACTGCACATCTGCCACAACCGAGTAGAATGAGTTGTCATCTGTTGTGCCTGCAGAGCTAAGACGCCTGGAATAACAGTGAGCTCTTCATGCTCCTTGGTGGAAACCCAGCAGCACAGAGGCTTGAGGATGCTGCAGACCTGCTGTTTGGAACTCACTGCTTATTTAGTGGATGACATAAGCCACTGCCGAGGCTAAGATACAGAGCCTGAGTTTCATACAAAGCTCCATCTGCATTCTATGGCCCAAAATCTAGAGAAAACATATTCTGACATAGCTGAATGAAAATGAGTATCACTTCTGTATTAAGATGCACTCAGAGATGTACTAAAAAACACTCCCATGCCTCTGCAAAAACAAGAAGGAAAAAAGCACTTTTATTATATAGGCAGCGGCTGCCATAGGAACGAGACAGATGCTGGGCCGAGCAGAAGATGCTGCAGGACAGCACAGGAGCAGCCTTGACTGCATTGGAGTAATTTTCATGCAGCTCTCCCAGGCACAGGGTGTCTCTGCTCAGGAAAAAGCAGCTTCAGCTCTGCAGCAGAACTGAGGTATTTCACCCAAGGCACTAGCTGGGCTCCTCCAAACACCTGCTGATTTGGTATACAAGGAAAACGCACAGAATCTTCAAAACTAGGCTCGCTTATGGAAAGCACAATGTGCACAAGCCTTTTAAGTAAAACTATAAACCTTCCACTGTATGGAACTTCCTGGTCACTGGGCTACACCAAGAGGAAGCTCCCTTTTCTTTTGGTAGCTTCAGGAATTACCAAGTGCTCAGTATGTCCTGTGAAGAAGGGCTCCAAGGAAGAGCCCAGGACACCATGCAGCGCTGGCCCAGCCACCCCTACCTGCACCACCTTGGCTGAGGAGTGCACTCTGAGTGCACCAATCACAGAAAACCTCAGCCCCCTGCCCGAGCAGGATTGGCTGAGGCTGGCTGAGGGCGGGTACAAAATGGCGGTGGTGAAGGGTTGGGGCTTGATGCTTGGCTCAGCAGGTGCAGCTGCTCGAGGGTCTTTTGACTTGGCTAACCCAGTGCCCAGGACTGAGGTGAGGATGGCTTGTGTTTGTGTATTTTTCTGCCCTTTGGTGGAGGTGTGCAGTGGTTCAATGCCCCTTGGCTTCCAGCGCTGTAATTCCTCAGGGCTTTGGGCTCACCCTGAGCTGCCATTTGTGGTAGGAGCTGGAGCCAAGGACTGGGTTTGTGGCAGATGATGAGGTGCTGGGTTCAGAGTGGGGTCTTTGTGGCCCCACAGGGCTGAATTCAAGTTGCAGTAGGAGAGGACCCAATAACTTCTGAAAGTCTTCTGGGCTTTGGTGTCTTGTGCAGGGGTTGATGTGGAACCCTAGACTGAAATAGTGTAAAGAGATGCTGGGGGGACTGTCCACTACATTCACTTCTCAGGGTCCCTGCTTTCCCTTAAGAGGTGAGTTTTGCTGTGTGTGTAGGCTTTTTAATGGGTATCTTTACTGCTAGTCTTCTGGATGTTGCTGTTAGTTCCACAGAAAGCATTTTTACATCACTTTTTGGTGAGCTCTCTTAGCCTATTTGCTGCTAACCTTTTAGCACATGCAGTTGGTTCTAGCTGGAGAACACTTAAATGTTATGGGTCGCACCTGCCAAAAATTGAAGGCAAAACCAGTAACCACCCAGGTGTTGAGATTGGGATACATGAAATTAGAGGTAGAATTGAACCCAGGTGCTGTTGTTACCAGGTGTTTTTCTGTTAATGCTCAAGGGCCTGAGTGAGCCTACAGACTGAAAGTGTCTGGGCACGAGGTGGAAGGCAGTAAATAAGGATGTGGTTCTGGGATGTGAGAATGGGGACTGCGTCCTGAAGTGGACTGCTTGTCTTTTACTCTGTTCATGGTCTAGGCTTCCATGAGCTCCAAAGGTGCAGCTGTTGAGAAATTGTACATGGGATTGCACATTTACTGGTAATGTCAGCTGATGTTTTTATGATATAATTAAATAGCAATTACTTTCCTTCCTTCCTCCTCTGTCTTCCTACAGAGAGTTGGGAGAAGAGCATGTTGAGATCTATTCTTAGCAAAGCTGTGCAATTGTGCTTCTTTTTTAAATTATTATTTTAGCAAACACTTTATCTGCGTAAATCCAAAATAAGAAACCTGGCAGCATATATTTGAGGCATCCAAAATCTGATGTTAGTTTTCCTGGGTCAGTGCCGGTGCGTTAGTAATGACTGACATAGATATTTGCTGGATTTCTTAAATATTCTGTATCTTTTTACAGAAATAAGAGCTAATAACTATTCATTGGATATTAATATATATTAGACTACTGCCTTTTGAATTTTGTTCTTGCTGTAAAATTAGTTTATTTGGGTTAGCTTCATGCTCAGTCATGCTTGTCTTCAAAGTTCCCAGATATTTTGTGTCGTTAGATTACCAAGTTAAGGCAATTTGTGATGGTCAGACTGACTTGCTGGTCTCCCATTTTCCTCACACGAATGTTTCCACAGATCCATTTGTGTGGACCTTACACATATAACTCTACTTTTACTGTAGCTTACTCCTCTAAATTACTTATATCATTATTAGAAACAAGGAAACTTGAGATTGCTTGTCTTGGCAATATGACAGGTGTGGAGTCTTCTGCACTGGGCATGGCTGTATCTCTGAAATAAAATATGAAACAGAATTGTGTAACATATGAGGAGAAATGAAGCTCACTTAATATGAAGTCATTGAAAACAAATCCAACTGTCTTACTTTCCAAGAGTTACATTCAGACTATTAGTCTTAACTGCTATTAATTCCTTTGAAGGCAAGACAGTTTATGCCAGCTGTTGATGTGTGGTGTCAAGGTTTAACTTTTCATGCAAAACTCCCTCATCTTTCATTTACATTATGCAGTTTTTTTAGCTGAATAACCGTTATCTTAAAGAAAACAAAACAAAACAACAACAAAAAAAACAAACAAAAAAACAAACACAAAAACCCTTACATAGTTGCCCGCAACGAAATAACTGTCTTGAAATGTGAACAAGCTGTGGCTCAGCAATGTTTGTTTGTTTGTTTGTTTTTTCTCCTGAATTGCAAAATAACATCAGTTTTAAGTGCAAGGCATCTGTCCTTAAAAGTTTACCCAGAATAGGCTCCATATAAAATGCTTCCAAGCAATTCATCCTTAGTAATACATAAAATATTGTATTTCTTTCTGCTGCACACTGCTTACACTGAAGACTGGCACTGTTTTTATTTAGTACCTGATGTCTTCTCTGTCCGTCACATGGGATGTAGAATGAAAGAAACAGACAAGGTATCTTTAGTGTCCTTTAAAGACTGAACAAAGCCACATTTTTTGAAAGGGTCATCTCCCATACTGATACCTAATTGAAGTCAAGCCATATTTGTTTTGTGGCTACACAGCTAGAAGATCTCACTGGGAACAAAGGGATGTTCCCAGAGAAGAACCCGAGCCTTGAAAATCTGGTTGTCATTTTATTCATCTCTAGCACATCTTTGCTAGGACTGAAAATTCCAAAAACGTAATGGCTTCTCCAGATGAAGAGTGTTTTGTTTTTCTTTCAGCTTATTCATGAGTGTTAAGATAAAACTTTATTTTCTAAACTGGATCTCACTGGAATTTTGGGAAGGAAGGGAGGAAAAAATACTTTTTGGGTTCAGTCTATGAAGAAAAATTGACCATACTGTGACTCTAATACAATATTCTGTCCTGGACAGTTTTGGTGATAATGAGTTTTTTTTGCTTGCTTGCTTACATTCTTGTTTTATGTCAGGCAAAAGTAGCATTCCTCAAGCATTAAGGTTTGCTATGTACTGATCTCGTTCTTTGATAACAATCGAACAATGTAAGTAGCATGGATACAACTTATTACAGCTGTGACAAATACATTTGTTCGCTCTGTTGTAATTTGCCATATTGGCAGACTCTAGTGCAGGAAAAAAATATGGATTAGGCATATATGCTGTTCATGGCATTGTCTATGGAGGTGCTGAGTGGAGCAGAAAGATGAAAATTTCTTTAGTCTTGTGGCAACTGAGAAATTCAGAGTGAAAATGACTGGTTTAGACTTTTCTTTAAAGCTGCATTCAGGATTTTTTTTCTTTTTTCCTAGTGGAGGTCTTGTTTTGAGAATTTTTACTACTTTGGTGGTTTCTTGCCTTTTTACAATAAAAAAGGAATAAATGAAAGTTAAGGCCAAAATAATTTCAAATAAAAATGTGAAAGTTTCACTAGAAGACTTTTGGAAGATCATTTTGGAGTTTTCAAAAATAACTGTAATGTGAAATTTGGCAGAACAGGCCGTTCTTGAAATTTCACATCACTCATGTGGAATGAGCATGTTAATTTTCTGGAAAAATCTTATTTAAAATTTTGACTGGCTACATATGATTCTGTAGGAGTATGAAGAGACAGAGATTCTTTCCAGAATCATCACACCCGCAGAGCTAAGCAAAATGTCTTTTATCCATCGAGACCCAAAATCTGTCAACAGTGCAAATAAAAGAAACTCTTCATTGATTTCAGGACTAAAGCTTTGCTGCCTACCCCGCCCATTTTTGCTTCTTTTTTTACTGTGTGCTTCCCACCTCAATTTCAACTTGGATGATTATGGGGTGAAATAAAGTAACTAAACAGCATTGTGCATTGCAAAAGTAATTTTGAAATGCTCAGTGCATTGCACACTGGGGCAGATAGATGTGTTTGAGAAGTACTGGCACAGATCTAAGCTTACAGTGAGAATTGCACCAGCTTCCATGTTGTACACCTAGTCCTGGTCCTCTCAGGCTTCTGTGCATCTCTAACCCATCTAGGCTATGTATTTAAAGTAATTCCATGTCCATGCTTCCCCTCACAGAACTGTAGTTTAGCACCAAAAAAGATGTGCAAGAGAAACTCTTAAAATATGTTCATAGGAATAGTTTAAATCACAATAATAACTTGGTACAGAGTGTTCCTGACTGCAGGAAACAGAATCCAACTCAAAAACTGTCAGATTTCTGGAATCAGAAAGAGGTATTGGATGTTGGAGATGCTTTAGGGGGAAGAGTGAGCTGTGGGGACTCATATGAAAGGAAACATTGAAAGAGTGAAATACATAGAGTTTGGCTGAGCAGCAGCTACAGAGAGGTGTAACAGTACATGGTTGTTTGAAAGAGCTAAGCACCAAAGAGGGAGTGGAATTTTGAATGCTGAGAAGGGATTTTTCTAGGAGTAATGAGTGAAGCTTTATGCAGCACTTCAGGAAAATCTAAAAGAGCCATCAGCTCTGGAATACTGTGATATTAGCCACACAGAGGGAGCTCTGAAGTGCCAGAAGTACTAGATTAGAGATGACACCAAAGGAACTTTACATTACTGGGCAGGCTTTTGTTTTCTGGCAAGTTGAATTTCCTGATTATCATTAATTGCTTAGTTTTACAAAAATGTGGCTGCCACCTCAATAAACTTTTTAGAATTGTGGAATCTGTACCACCATTCCAAAGAGGGCTATCTTAATAGTAAAGACCCGAAAGACTTTTACTTATCCTTTATCCTGTCCTAGCACAGAGGACTGCTAAACCCCGTGATAGAGGTGGTGTATTGGGTATGCAAAAGAGCCCCACCTGCATTAAAGGCTTTACCTTGAGGATGGAGATGAAAGTGGTCACCTGTGGTCCATTTTTAGAAAGGAGAATGGAAGAGCACCTTTTGAGCTGCAGAGATCTTTCCAAGTCTCAGGGATTTGACCTTAAACTGAGATTAGTGTAATTTGCGCTCTGTATAGTTTCTACTGAGGGGTTAGTCCCCCTGACGTGGTGCTTCTCTTTACTGAGCAGTCAAGTAGCCAGATACAAAACCAGAGAAAGCTCTGGAAGTCCTCCTATATGTTTTATCAAAACTGTTTCATACAGTTTGTCTCTTTATAATGTTTGTGTGTATGATGGGACACCCCATACCTTTCCAGAATAGCTCTTTTTAGCAGGTCATTTTCACACACCATAAAAACTTTTATTGCTTCAGTGGCTGAATGAGTAGCAATTTCGCAACTGAAGAACATCACTCTATTGTGAAAATGCTTCTGTAGTCATTAGCAACTCTGATTTGGTGTCAGGCTTAACTATTCCTTGAAAGTGAAATTACTTGTCCTTGGAGCTGCTGAATGTCCGGTGATGCAGGTGTGTCTGAGAGTGAACCACCGTGTCTGCCTTGATATGGTGTTTCTTTTTTAAAAGTAGAACACTTTGACGTGGCAAATAGTACCCACACAAAATTAGTATCAGGAGAGACAATTGTGGATAAAAATATAAATGCTTCTTACTTTCATCTTTCAGTCAATTTTCAAAGATATTGACAGAATAATAGATGAATTGGAGAGGAAGGTATTACTAAATATATGCAAACTGCTTGAAGTCCTACAGGGACTCTTATGAGAGAGATTAATGGAAATAGGTGGAATGGAAGGTTTTTGCTTTTCTTGAAATATCCCAACTTCCTCTTTGAAAATATTCTAATATAATTTATTTGATAAAAGCTAGGTTTTGTCATTGAAAATTGAACAGTTGTCATAGTTTTGTTTTGTGTACTTATCCAAAAATGTAAATACTTTTATTGGAAGCTTTAGAGGAGAAAACAAAAGTCTTTCCATTTTCAACGAGGGCTTGTAATCTATTCCTTGGCCAGAAGTCTTATAATATAATTCAGATAACTTGTTCAGGCAAAGAATTAGAAATACTGAGATCTTCATAGTTTTGTTGAATTTTTACAATATTTTCCCTGAGGTTAATGAGAAGTTTCAATCCCAGGTTTACCCTTTACTTTTCTTAGAATGAAGCTTTCCAGAAACAGGGAGAGATGTCTAAAATGTGTTCTCTTTAAAATGCTATTTATAATATACAGACTAGTGCCTAGAAGTATATTTATAGTCTTACAAATGCATCTGGAAATAAATATTGTACTGAAAAGAGTCAGATTTTGATTTATTTAGGGTGTCTAATAATGAGACAGATGTATCCACACCCTGTTGTGAAAGTATCAGGAATTTATCATCTGTCTTTGCAAAGTAGAGACAAGGGCAACTTTTCCAGTAGTATAAATAGGTGTGGTCCTTGAACCCATTTGCCCTTACTTGTGTAGGTCAGGGCACAATCCAGAGAGAAAAGTAACTTCGCTGACAGATTTGGTGTTTGTGTTGCTGCAGAACTCGATCAAAAATTCCCACCATGCACGATCAATATCTGTGGCCATTGAAGCAAAAATAGAACAATTAGTAACCCAAGTGAGCAACGTAGGAAGCTGAAAGGAGCAGGCTAGTGAGGAATGACACAGATAGATGGTAGCAGTAAAGAGTGGGGAAAATAAAGTAGAACATCTGTCCAATTTACCTAATTGTGTAATAAAAGTTAAAGAAATCTTAGTTCTTGAAGTAGTGCACTGAAAGTTCATGCACAAAATATTCAAATCATGGCACAATTTGAGAAAAGTAAAGGTGATAATACCCAATTTTGCTGGAAACCTGGCTGACGGGTTTTGTTTTGGTGAAGGTCATGACTGATGGTTTGGATTAGTGGGCTGAATACCTCAACCAAGTCAGAGACCTGTTTTCTCTTTCTAGATCTGCTCTAACCATCTGAGTATATTTTTCCCAATATGTAGTGTTCGTTCACATTTTACCTTTTATCTGTCTTGTGTAAATCTTGGGATCTTTAGAGGAGGGGTTAATTCAGGTGGCTGTGACTTCAGTCTTGGCTGGAGCTGGCTCATCTTATTGTAGTACAAACAATCTCTCATGTAAATTCCAAGGAAAACGTTGGATTAACTCATTTCCAACACAGACTTTTTTCCTGGGTGTCTCTTACCTGGAAACCTTAAAAGGGGAAAGTATTCTGATTCAGATGAGAAGCAAGCTTTGAAATACTGGTGTTTTCTGCAAGATGAAAATTCTGGAGTTTAACTCAAGTTTTGATCCGACACGCGTAAGTGTGTTGCATTCTTTACCCTGCCAGCTACTAGCAAATATGAAGAAACAAAAGTTTCAGTGTTATGCAAGAAATTTGGCCTATTAAGGATAAAATTAATTTTAGATCTAAAACACTGGACAATATCTGGGAGAAAAATGAAGAGAGTGCAAATCCCATAGACAATGAATGTTGAAAGCTATATAATAGTCTTATCACTTTCTGTAGCAGCCTTGTTTGAGAGAGCTGTAATTAATTATAGGAAAATGACAAATGGTCAAGGCTATGCTGAAGGCAGTGGCCCCTGGTACTTGACATTGTAATGCAACTGGGGAAAAGCTTGTCAAGTCAAGGTTGTGTTAATTTATTAGGCAGCCATTAGTGCCAAGCTGAATAAAAGGAAGAAAAAACAAAAGGCGGAATGCTACTGCAAATATTAAATGTTTGGGGGATTTTAATCGTATGTATACTTTAAAGAATAAAGTAATTTTGTTCATCTGACTTCTGCTGCAGATGCTTGCTTACATGTAAATTGCACCTCAGGTAGTAGGCCACCACTGAAAATCATTATTGGTTGCACTGTCAGTGGAGTAAAATCTTAGTCTGGCCAAATGTGGGTTCAGCTGCTTGTCAATAAACTACAAGTCTTTCACACCCTATCTAGTTTAATTCTTGTCAAAATACATTTCAAAATATGTCCTTCATCTCCTCTGATTCTTCATACATGCCCTCCGCAAAAAATCAGCGGAGTCCCGTGGTTCAATTTTTGGGTTAGCACTTGGGGAAAGCAGATTTCAGCCTTGGCTGGGCTGTTGACTTCTTGTGTGTACTTAGGTGACTGCTTGTTAGGCTTTTTTTCTGTCTTGCTTATTTCAACCATAATTCCTAATGACAGGAACTTTTTTTAGCTATACAGATCCCAACAGAGCTTTCAATAGGAGTGAACTTATGCAGAAGATAAATGTTTGCATGTAAACTGGAGTGAGCTGTTTGCTTGCAGCATGCCCTGGCATGCCTCATAGAGATTTGTTCTTTTGGCTTTGTTGTTTTTTGGTTGGGGTTTCTTGGGGGTTTTTTTTTTTTCTTTTGTAGATGCTAAGAGACATGGCAAAAGCCATTGAAAGAAGCCAGGTGAATAACACTGACAAGCAATGTCCAAGGATCCTGGATCCCTGTCTCCTTCCAACATTAATATGTAGTCCATAGAAAATGTCATTGGGTTGTCAGTCCTTGGAGAGCATCATGATATTGTCCAAACGGGCTGGTGTGGGAAATGGGCCTTTAAAGGCCAGGAAATATTCTACTAATTCTCTCTGAGCAGCAGCATATGGGCATTTAGCGCAGATGCTGCTGTAATTATGATACATTGAGAACTTTGTCAGTAGTCCTAAAATCTGCATCTCAGTTACACAGCAAAGTATGAGTAGCAGTTGTTATAAAACACAAGGATTCTTAAGAGTCCCCTCATCTTCATTAACTTATGCATCTTGAGTTTTTTAAAACCTTAAAACATTCTGTAAGGATAGGAAGATCTTTTATATGTGTGATGACACTTCAAATTGTTTTGATTTTTCTCTGAATGTTGGCTGTCTGGCTATTAGTTAACTTGCATTTGACCACTGTAACATCTTAGACCAAACTGTGGCAATGTGTGATAGTACTGCTTTTGCAGCTCTCCAGGTGGCTGTCACCAGCTCATCAATCCTGTTTTTCATCATTCATTAAATTGTACTGGGAAGAGGTGACTAATCTAACTGTAAAATAACCCCTCCTCAAAAAATCAGTAATTTTTGCTTGATCAGTTGATTACTAAGACTTATGTCATTTTGCAGCATATGTCTGATTAGAGACACCTTTGGCTGAATGTTAAGCATGTATCTACTGTGATGCAATTCCAAGCAGCGCTATAAATCTGTCTATATAGATGTCTAATACATGGTTGGCATTCAAAAATTGCTTGAAGTGATTAATTGCCAATTAATTTCTTGATTTGCTCTGTAGGCTGGAGCTGGGGCTTTAGTGGTCCACTGATGTACAATTGGTTTCGAGTGCTGAACTTTGTATTCAGAGGATTCTTGCCGTTCCATTTAAACATGGCCTGGTATTGCAATAGTCCTCTGGACTGTGTTGTGGGGTTTAGATATATGCTGTAGGGCTTGTATACAAAAGTTTTATATGTGGACTACTTTGGGCAGACCTTCTGATACTGCAGTATACTGGTGGTGAAGGCCCAAAGACTGGTGCCACGATACTGCAGTAGCAGAGCAACCCGCTGCCCCTGCTTGCCAAGAGTTGAGACACGGACTGGCTGCTATGCTTCTGTTGATACTGGCCACCCATAAATACTGAGCAACACATAGTGACCAATTTGTGACTGAAGGGGGCCATTCAGACATGGTTACACAGTTAACATGAGTGGGGCAAAGCCACTTTCACATCAGTGGTGCAATTAAAGTTGGCCCTGAAGCAGTTGGCAAGCTGGAATAAGAGGCTTATTCTCTTAGCACAAGTTTGCTGACTGAAGATGATGAGTCTGTGTTTTTATTTTTTTGTTGCTGAGGCTCAAGACATGAAAACGTGTCTGAAGTCTTTCATTTCCACCTATTGAAAATGGTTTAAAAAGGAAAGAAATAAACAGATGGCTCTCATTAGCACAAGAGTGCTTTAATCTTTTGCACATTTTAAATTTTATTTTCCTTTCAATGTTTGTAAGTAAATTGATATAAAATTAAGACTTCACCAGAGCAATTGAATTTCACACATTTCAATCCATGAAAGGAGAGGTGGACTCCATCCAAATTGCGACAACTGATGTAATCCTGGCATCACAATTATCTATTATGATCAACAAATGCGTTCTAAGTGAATGAAATGCAGTGAGGCTGGCCCTTACACATCTTACTCAAGCAAAACTCATTTGAAAGCCCTGTGTACAACTGGGTATCTTGCCTCTACAATTCAATCAAATAATTTTTATTTTAAGCTGGAAAAATACAGAACTCATCATTTTAAGGAACATGTGCAAGAAACTGTGGATAAAATTTGCTATTGATATAAATCACCAAAGTTGCTGGGACATCAGTGGAACTGTATGATTTTCACCACAAAATAATCTGTGCCTCCCCCAATAGCATGCTGTGAAGGTCACCTGACAAAGATGTTAAAATATCTACGTTCTTCTCATGGCTCACTTAGCTGAATGGTGTTTAACTGATGGGCTGATAGCACCCTAATTGCCCCATCCTGAAGAAGCAGAGAGTGCTAGAACCTCTGGTTTCAGAACTTTGTTTTTTTACCTCATTCTTCTGCAATTTATGCTGCTTCAATTCCATTCAGAAGGTATTAGAAGGTTATGACTTCCCTAAAAGTGTTAGAGTTGCACTTTTTGACAGAGTGATCAGCAAGATTTGTCCAGAGGAGATTCCTTGTAGCACTGAGATAACAGCCCAGAGTTATGTTATGAGCAGTGGTTACGTCACATGATTTGTGAAAGCGGTGTTATTGGTACATAATTAAATACGCAAACAGAAGGTTTCTGATATCTATCCTGTAAATAGTATTACATTCTTTAAGGCGTGTTTCAAATTGAGGTCTGGTACTCTTATTTATTTGAGAAAAAAGTTGAAAATTGGAGAACTGCTAGACTTGCAGTATCAGAAAATGAAGTTGAAGAATCATGGGGGAAAAAATATATTTGTTCTGTCCCTCTCTAAACCAGAATTGTGTATAAGGTGGTTCTTCTACTTCCTAGGAGCTTTCTTAGTTTCTGAAAAATAATGTTTATTTTTGGTGCTCCTGTGCAGTGTTCTGATTTTTTTTAAAGGAAAAAAAAGTATTTCAGTAGCACTAAGGAATTTGTTTTGAGCTTAGCCTTTTAAAATACTAGATGTTTTGACAGAAAATGGAGTACGCCTCATTTTGGAAAGTTATTTTTAAATTGAAAAAAAAATCAACATTCTCACTTGGCTAATATTGAATTCTTCAGATTTTGCTATTTAATTCAATTATTTTGCATGAGGGAAAATGTTTCAAAAAATAACATGTCAAAATCTGAATAACTTAAAAGGACTTGGCAAAATTTTTCCTTGATATTTAAACAAACAAAAAAAAAAGTTCTGTGTGCTACTTTGCACACAGTTCTCTGGACTCTGTAGGCTGTTGGGGAGGCCAGATAGCGTTAGCTTGTTTTTGCTTTTCTGTGTTTCCTAGGGCTATCAGGATTTCAATTCAGAATCATTCAATCATGATTCAAATTGGAAGAAATTAGCTTTATGTCCTTTCTGTTACTTTTAATTTTTAAAATTAGGTGTAAATCACCCTGCTGCTGACACTTATTTTTCATGGAAGAAGTTCAAATGTCATCTTGACCATATTCTACACCTCAAAGCTTTATGGATGTCAAGAGGTCTTTTTAGACTATCCTTATGCCTTGTGGCAGAATAAAGTACCCTGCATGTGTCGAGAGAAGTGTTTTACTTTCTTGTTACTAAGGTTCTACAAAGATGAAGTGTCCACACGCTCTCCAGCCAAGTTGTTCCAGTGCTGAAATAACCTGAGTGTTTGAAAGCTCTTCCAGCTAACCTGGAGCTTCTTTACTGCCTTTTTTCTTTTTTCTTTTTTTTTTTTTTTTACCTTATTGCTTTTGTTCCTTCTTTTGCAATGAACATACTGTTCTTAACAGCACTTCTTTCCCTATTTAAGCACCACTGACATGCTGCTCCCTCTATTTTTCACACTCTGTACATGTATTTGCACCTATACATGCATGTACATGGAGAGTGTGTTCTAGTTAAAAACATGGAACTCTGTGCTAATGAGAATGCTTGTTTCAATAAAAGTAGAAAAAATAGGCCCTCATAAGCTATCTTTTGTCATCTGAGATATTTCTTGCATAGCTAGATAAAATTATTACAGTGATGAGTCAATTATGTGCCATGAAAACTAATGATTTCCAGCAAAAAGTAGTCATACACAGTGACAGATAATCTGAATATCTTTAAATTCATGGCTATGCAACTAATTTTTAAAATAAGGAGCACTGTCTGTTTGTTTTGCTACATTTGGATTGAATACATGCTCAATTCTTGAATGCCACCTTTCACAGACAGCCAATTTTGTACTGTCATATTGATACCAGCCCCTTCAGTTGGCATCTTATTAATACGACTACCTCCGCTGTATTAGCGGAGAGTTACCTAGAAGATCTGCTGGAACCTGGAAAGGATAAAACCAAAGTCCTTTCCTAATGTTTGTGTGGGCTTACTTGAAGATTAGGAGATGTTCGGGAATGCACTGCTATTGCAGTCACCCTAGATAAAGACACAGACCCCGAGTGTCCTACTTTGCATACAGTCTATTAATTCCTTAGACTTCTATATTGTGGAAATCGACCTTTAAGTGTAATCTCATTTTGTGCTGGGAAGTGACACTGCAATGGGCAGGGAGCCTAGTCCTATTAAATTTCAGAAGAATATTGCACAGAAATCACTCACATTTCACTTGGCTAGCTGTTCACTACAGGATCCAGCCCTTCCCGTGCTGTAACTTACTGGGAAAGGTGATAGAATGGCCCTGCTCTCCAGAAGAGCCTCTGTAGCCATTTAGTGAAGTCCTAATTATTTATTCTTTTAGTTCATTAATGTCTGGATTCATCACTTTATATAGTCACTGACTGAATTGTTCAAGTTCTTGTAAAGAGATGAATTTTTGGATTAGCTAGCAAACTGCAAGCCGATCATGGAAATTCATTCTCATAGAAACAGTTTCCACACTCACAGCCTCAGCATCTTAGATGCAGTACCCCAAAAAAACAGCTCCACGAGGCCAATCTTTACATTTTCTCACCTCTCACACATCCCATATTCATTGATATCCATGATCCTCACTAAACTCAAGATACTCAATTCTGTTCATTACCATAATTCCATTAGCCATTCACTTGCAACACTGGTACGTAATCTTGTTTATGAGCTTTATTCCAATGTTGTATGATTAAAAGGAAATATTTTTTCTTGTCCTATCTAAATTAGATCTTTACTGTACCATTTGCCGATCTGCTTTGAGTAGAGTACTTTTTGCACAATCAAAAGTGCAGTTCACGATTTAGATCATAAGTCTAGAACCTCATGTCGCGTAAGCTAGAATTTGCTCCCCTAAATCTGTTTGTACAGCTGGAGTATCTTTCTGTTTAGAATATGGATATTGAACTAGGACTCCCTTTTGACTATGCCTGTTTGCTTATATTTAGAGATTATATTTTTCCCTCCTTCAAAGACAAAATAAATAAAGTCTGATTTTTGATTCACTTAGCTCTATTTCATACCTTGTGTAATTTCATGGCCCGTAATGAAGGTACTCCTCATTTACAGCAGTGTAAGTTAGATCAGAATCAAGCTTCCAATTTCTAAGTGCTGCTAGTTGAGCTGAAAGCTACATAACAAAATTTCAGCAGCAGTTATTGGATCTCGCTGTACAGATAAAAGAGCACTCCCAAGAGCAGACAACCTATTGAACTGAGGAGACTAGAAAAAGGCAATAATGCGAACGGCATGCTGTTCTATCAAGTGCAAACATTAGAAGGACCTACTGAATTTATTTATTTATTACTGAAGTAAACTTGCCATGGCAATACAATTTCAGCATTGCCTGTAGATTTATTTAACAGACTCAGAAGAGCAAATAGGGGAGGAGGAAGACAAATGAGGACTTGAAAAAAAAATTACAATTAAGATTTTTCATTTTATTTGGAAAATGAGGAATTTTTTTTAATAGTCTTCCCTTCCTCTGCTCCTGGTAGCAAGTAGAAAGGAAAGCCTTTTTCCTTGGAGATGTCTGAGACAATACCATCTTATCTAAACCTCTAAGTGAAACAACTTAGGAAGGCCTTCCCACAAAGATCTGTCAGTAGCAGTTGTATTTGCCATAGATATTTATAAAGGGATTTCACTGGTGGTTTTTTTTTTTAAAGGAACATTACAAGCCATAGGTACGTATGAGTTCCCTGTATATATATTTGAGGGAGGAAAAGTGCCCTAAAACTTGAAAATGTTGCCACAATATTTTCTACATGTTACCCAGGTCACTTGCTTTTGTGAAAAGAATTTGGACCCCTGAAACTTTGGAATGCTGTATTTGAATATCACACTTGATAGAAACCATTCTCTGAAGTACAAGACTGCTCCTGTCATTCTGTTGAATGAGTTATTAGCAGACTTTGTGTTCTTGTAGGACCATGCAACTTTTTAAAAAAATGAAATTTGGAAAGGCCTTTTTTAACTAGAAGAATCTTTTTTAATCTCTTTCAAGCTGAAGTAAAAATCTTCTCTATTGTTAAGGTTTTGGTGACAGTATTTTGAATGTACATCTGTATAAAAACAAACTATAACTGTTCTGTCTTCTAGCAGCTAATGATTTGTATAGGAGTAGTCTCACATTTTTCTGCTCAGCAAAAATATGGGACAGATTTTCTACTCCTTGTAGGCCTCCTTCACTTTATTCTTAGTAAAGTGATGCTGTTCTCTTCGTTGCATAGTTCCGTCCCTCTTAGACATCAGATAATCTCTCTATTTGCCATTATATCCTCTTGTAGCTTTATTTTCTCCTTCTGCAGCCCATCATTGCTGGTACAAAGTTCTTGTCTGCCATAAGCACTGGCTTAGGTCATGACTGCCTTCCCACTCCTGTTACATCTTCTCTTCCTTTATCTCCAGCCCCTGAAACTGTTAGCTCTCAATTTAACAACATGCTGGTGCCAAGCCAATTGCTTTGCCAGCCCTTAAAGCACTGGCTTTATCTTTAGCGTTGATCTCTACCTTAGGGAGAAGCTATCCGGAGAAGAACCACCTATTGATTTGGTCTTCAAGGCTTTCTTCTGTGTTAGCTTCTGTGAGAAAGCTGTGTAACGTAGTTAGACAACTGGCAAAGAACTTTTTTTTTTTTTTCTAATTGGAAACTCTTCCACCTGGGCACACATTGCATGCAAGTGTTCAGTCTTTCTTGACTGAACTTGTATCCTAACTATTGGCCCATTTTGAATCTAAGGCATCAAAGAAGAAAGTCTTTGGTGTGTGGTTTCCCCTTTTCTTAGAATTTCCAAAACCTGGTGTTCCTCATCCCTGATATAAGGTAGCAGTTACAGTGCTCTAAAGCTAACAGAGAGCTCCTGTTTAAAGAAGTTAAATTTTCTTTTCATTTTACTTCTGTATTACCATGTAATTTTTCTTGTTTTGAACATAGGAAGTTGAGGCAAAGAGATTCAATGAATTAACAAAGGAGGTAGATCACAGAACTGATCTATATTGTAGGAGTACAATCACCTCTTGTATTAGACTTAAGGCTTTTTTTATCTGAGAAGTGAACCCCCGTCCCTCTGAACAGGCCAAAGTTGATATAACACTTTAATTACTACTGCTGCATCCTATCAAGCTTACAGAGCTTCACTGTATTCTTAATAAGTGAGACATAACTGTATTGACTTGAACTGTCTCCTTCTATCTTACTGGGAGAAAAAAATCTTGGTCTTAAAATCTGGAAAATTAGCTGAATTCTCAACCCAATAAATGGTACTGCATTAAAGCAGCTATGAATGATGATGTTGGAATCTGTCTTGTGAAGGATCTAGAAGCAGTGAACTTGTCACCCTTCTTTCATCCATCATCAGGAAATTGTACAGTAGTGGTTTAAGTTAAGACTGCACTATACCTGTTTGAATTGTTTGACATGTATGGATTACCAGCTGGATTCCAGCATCAATCACAAAAAGATTGGAGGGGCTGGAGAAACCAGATTTCAGGCTAGCCAAGTGCCTCTGTTTAAATGAATTCACTGCTCACTTATTATTAAGATGTTGAGGTCCGTCAGAGTCAAGTCAGAAGCTAGGATGCTTTCCAATGTAGACAGATGTGGACAGATTCCTTTTCATCTTTCCCTGTAACTTAGATTTAACTTTCAGCCTAAGCGGTGGGGCTGTTAGTGCTGATTGGGGGAACACTGCTGATGCTCTTGAGAGAAAATGTATCTTTTCATCTTCAGCCAACACATCTGAAGACATGAAATACTGGGAGGGGTGAATGCTGGAAGGAACCTCTTTGTAGCACTTGAAAAGAGCATAGACTTGCTAAAGAAGCTTTTTTCTTGCATCACAGAAGGATGAAGTATAGAAGGAATCCTTACCATCAGAAAGCACAGAATTTCTGCAGGTGGTGCTGTAATGTAGAAGACCCTGGCTTTAAAGCTGCCCTTGGCCAGGTGGGCAGGGCTTCAGAAAAATGTGTTCTCTCTAAGGGGAGATGCTAAGCTGGGCTGTAGGGCAGCAGTGGGCACAATCCATCGCCTTGGCTCACTGCAGGAGGAGGTGTGCTGGCTCGCTAGAGTTGTAGCAGTTGTGCCAGGTGCCACATCGTGCAGCCCCAGCTCTTCAGATTGCTTCAGACGGAAAAAGAGTTGTATTCAAGTTCAGCCCCAACTGGCATTTGGCTTTCAGGTCTATAACAGAAGTAGTATTTCACGCAGCATTTGTTACAATACTGGGTCCCTGGGAATAGGGATGGGAGTCTAATGGAGGAAATAAGTAGTATATGCCAGTGCCTCTGTAAGAAAACACTAATTCTACCTCTTCTTTCAGAATTCTGACTTTTAGAAATACGCTGTTCAAAGCCAGAGTATATTTTTTTTTTTTTTGCAACCTAATGACTAACCAGTGTATTAAAGTAATGTAATATGATCAGTCCACCTTTCCGTTGTCTTTTTTTTCCCAGCTCAAACATTACATCTGTTATTGTTTGTGCTGGAGGGTGTGATTTATCCTCTATAGATAGAAATGTTCTATTGACTGAGTCAAAGGCATTTAGTTCGTCCAGAGAAGTTATTGTTTGGAGGCCAAAATGTCTCCAGTTCATATCCTAGTTCTTGTTTCCATTATTATATGTGTGTGATGTGAACTTCTGTCTTTGAGGGGAAAAAGAAATCCATCTAGTGCTGTGAGAAGAGGGGAGAAATGAAAGTTAATGTCTGTGGACATCTCCCCTGGCGTATCTTTTCATCTTGGCAATAGCAAATAGTAAAGGTTTCAATTTAAATTCACAAATTAAAAAAAAAAAAATCTTGGAAGGTGTCTCAATTTTTATCTGGGGTAACTTAGTTTTCTTTGCTAGAACAGGGCTTATATCTTTGTGTTATATAATAAATTTTAAAATATTCCAAAAAGTTCTCTACGATGTACATAACGTTTATATGAGAGAAGTAGCTCTCTCTAGTGGGGCCTCCTATATCAATTTAATCCAAACAGAAATACAGATCTTTGCTACACGAGTTAGTAACCTGAGACCGTGAAACAGTTAAGCCAAACACGAAAACAGCCACTATGATTTATATTTACTTAGAGGAATGCATTACAATAATCATTACTTTTTGTGTCAGCCGTAGTGTAGAAAATTACCTTCCACTGTCGCAATTTATAAAATACTCTTTGAATGTTTATCACTGATACACAATCATAACAACAGCAGCAAACGAGCAGGATTCTCTTTAACAGCTCTTAATGATATTCAAGTAATTTATACTAGAGGTAGCCAAAAATTGGCAGAGATGGAGGAAAAAAGAAGTAATAAAGTAATTGAAGTTACTTTCCACTAATAAAAGCTCCATTACTTAAACTCAAAACTTCCTGAAAAAGGTGACACTTGTCAAGTAAGTGTGACCACTTAGAGAGGAGAAGTGTGAGACAGAAGTTCAGTGATGTGCTCAGGAGTTGCAGATCCTCAGAGGTCTGCTTCCCAGCCTTCAATTCTTTCCTCAGGCACTGTTTTCCTGCCCTTTCCCAGTGTTACTGGAAAAAGATCTTCCTTTTTCCAGTAATGTTTGTAGTTACAAGCTTACAAACTTGGCCTTGAAAGTTCCACCTCTGCAATACAAATCTAATTCTTTGGCATCCTTCATCCATACCCATATCCATTTAGCGGTGTTATTGTACAGCTGTCAGCAAGCCGGAGCGACGCGAGTCTCACAGAACAGCCATCCAAAACTGCACACACAAAAAAAGATTGAGGGCAGAGAGCATTCGAGTGGCTACCCTCCCCTGCCTCTGTGGAAGGCAGCCAGTTAATTTATTTAAAATAAAAGTATTTCAGCCAGCTGGATAGTGGCACTTGGCTGCCCTTGCGGGGCCTCCTTGGCATTTACTCCAGCCAAGGGGTAACTTAAGTATTCAAAATGTGTGGAGGTAGCTGTCGATGCCCAAGGCTGTACACAGAATGAAGAAATACAATACCCCAGCAACAAGTAGTTCAGCATAGCAACCTAAAACACCCAGGCCTGACCCTTGTTCAGCCAGTGTGTTTGTGCTGCTGTTGAAGTTAAACACGTAAATGTCTGAGCGCTGCCCAGCTCTCAAACTGGTGTTGGAATAGCTGGCTAACTGTTCTCCTGGAGGTACCTGTTAGGACTGACAGTCTACAATGCACAGCACCGCATACCTGTTTGGGGATGCAGGCTGTAGCAGGAAATACAATGAGGAGCTGTGAGTTAGGAGTTAATTTCCACAAGCTGTTTGTTTGAATGCCTCAACAAATAGGTACCACTGAGGGGAAATTTGTGGCATCTCTTGCATGCTGAGTATAAACATTTATGTCCCTAAATTGACCACTTAAATAAGTAAAGCCTTGGGTTTTTTATATCTTTTTATTTATTTATTCTTGGCTTTGAGCTGTCTTCACCTCTTGGAGGCATTCTTGATAAGCTGGACTGGTGTGTTTGGTGTGTGTTGGTGACGTGGGGCTCCCTCCCCATTGCTTAGCCTCCGTGCTATGTCCCTACAGAGCCCTGCGCTGTGACAGGTGGCTGCGGTGATTGGAAGGGGACTCTTTACCTTGGCACGCAGGCTTCAAGAGAGCAGAGTCTCAGGCTGCAATGTGCACAAGGGTCTGTTTTGTGTATAGTCAAGTCCAGACAAAGAAAATATGCTGGTTCTTTAATTATGGGATTCAGTACACCTAGCTTTAAAAGCGCACCACAGCATTGGAATTACTTAAGCAAGTATTACCACAATTTCTTCTATTCCTTACAAGAGATTGATGTATTCAAGGTCATGGCTCATGTTGCATTGATTTCTTGCCAGGGGATTTAGACCTTAAGCGATGGATTGTGTTGTGAACTGATAAATTTTTAAAAAATTAGTGAAACTTCACAGTATACCTTTAATTGTGAATTGTGATACAGTGGATGTGTCACAGCTCTATTTCTGTTATTGTTTCCTTCTGGAAAGAACATTTAGAAGACAAAAGCCCTTTTCAGTGGCCTGCTATACTGTTGGATAGCTTTTGTAAATGCTTTCAAAAACGATGAACATGATGAGCCAGGTCCTTAGTTGGTATAAATCATCCTCACCCCACTGGATTACACCAGCTGTCACTCTCCAAAGAGTTGTCCAAAAGAGCCTTTCACAGGATAACTGGCAGGGTTCAGCTATGTCAGTCTGTGAGCTCTCAGAGACTCTATGTGAATTGCCCCAATGGGAATTGAGTACTGGACCATCCACGCTCGATTTTGGACACTGAGAGATTGGGCAAGCCAAACAGAGCCTCTCTGCTTCTGGACCTAACTGCAAATGATAGCATCCATCATCACTTCCTTCCTGCTCCACTGAAAGTGGGTTTATGAATCTGAACTGCAGCAAAGCAAAACTTGGCTTGTATTTACCTGAATCTTTTAAATCAGTTTTCTTCAGCTAAATTTTCCCCCTATAATTAATTTTCTACTATTATTCTGAGTCTTTGTGATGACAGAAAGGCTTACTGAATTTCCTTTTTAATTTTTTTAATAGAAAAGTGTGGAGGGAATAAACAAAACAGTGTAGTATTCATGCCAGGAGCTTTTCTTTCTGTAGATTTATCTGATCATGGGAACACATAATCTAGTTGTCCAGTGCCAACTGATGGAAAATTTTAATATCAAGGGGGAAAAAATGTCCTGGAGATGTGGAAAGTTAGGAATCATTCACCAAAATTCATTTGCTTTGATAGAGTTGGCAGGTTTTTCTTGCTTTTTTGTAATATTCTGATCTGTCCAAAATAGAATTTCTAAGTAGAGAGGGAGAATCCACTAAATTATTAGCTATATATGTTCTATGTCCAGCTCTGCTCTGCCCTTCTTCATTTGCCTATTGGTCATCTGGTCATCTATGTCAATATACTTGGAACAGCATCCAGATCCAGGTAGTTCAGAAAAGGGTTGACTTTTGATGACAAAGATCAGTATTCTGTGAAGCTAAACGCAAAGCCTTTTTCACTGTCTATGTTGTTGCTAATGGATAACTGGATTTTGGTTATTTGTTATCACAAGAGTGAAGGGACATTCCTCTGTGGATATGTCTTAAGGATTCTGCATAGTGTGTTCTTATACCACTTGTAATCTTGCTTCTAGTGAGCATAGTGAAAGTGGGTGTAGACTGCAAACTGCTCTGGGATATCTTTGAATTGTTTTGCACATCCAAGACAGTTGAAATCCAATCCCATGGAGAGCTTTCAGGCATAAGTCAGTATGAGCACCTTGTCATAGTATGAGCCCAAATAGGTTTTGGCTCTTAGAATTAGTAATTAAATTGCTCCATGTCCCAGGCTTAAGAATGGTATAAATTAGTTACTGTATGAAGAGACACAGTAGTCTGCCTTGATTCCTGTGGTTAAACTTGTGTTGAGTGTTTGCCATAGACAGCATTTATCTGTATGTCCACTGGAATTCTGTGCTGACAGTGACTGCCCAGAACAAAGGTCTGCATTCATAAGTGCGGTGGCTGTGGCTACATTGGAAAGATTATGTGACCAAAAGCAGAGGTTTCCAGTTGACATGAAGGATTCAAGCATGTGAATCCATTGCATTTTGCTTGCCTCTCTGTGCATTTGGAAATACCCTGTCTAATTTCTCAATTTGTCAAATGCCGTTTGTGTTTTGAGTGATTAATTCCTAATCACAAATATTTTAATTACCTCTCAGACCATCAAATGATAGGCACAGTCCTGAGACAAAGAACCACACTTGTGAATTTCTGGTTAGAGCACAATGAGCAAAGCAGAAGAAAGAGGTTTTACCTGCTGTCACAGTCCCCAGATGGTGGTACTGCTGCTTGTCACCATCCATAGCTGTATCTCATAAAGCTTCAAAAAATTCATTCTATGCCAGCATTGTAATGTTAATATATAATATTAACAAAGAAAAGGAAAATTTGTCTCCCTCCGCTACACCATAAGCTTGCTTTCTCCACTCCAGTACTGAACAGAGAGGAGAGTGCTGGCTCTGGGGTCCCCTGTCTGTCCTTTCGTTTGTGAGCGGGTACAGGAGGTCACAGAAGGTCACTCTTTGACACTATGCTAGTATGGCCTGCTTTACACAGCAAGGAGCTGGGTCCTTCCAGTCTGTACTTACCATTTCTTCAAGTGAATGCATTCTTGCATGGAAATAAAGCAGGAGTGTGGCCCTTGAAAAACACACTTCCTTTCTCCTCCTCACCTCTTCGCTGTTTAGCATTCACCACTGTGTGTTGCAGTGCCAAGACTCCAATAAGACTTCATCAGTCATGGTTTTGCAGTCCTGCTAAAAAAAGTTCAGATTTCATTAAACAATGCTCCATGATGAATGGATAAGGTAAAATTTAGTGAGATTAACTGGGCTGTATTTTAGATGCCAGTCATCTTTAAAGCAATGAGCAATGTCAAGATAGATGAGAAATGGTGTACCAGAGAAGTGTCACCGTTGGGAATGAGATAGCAACTCCCACATAGAGAGAGAGATGTATATATTTGCTTTAATAATGTCTGAATGAAAATCTCCGTTTTAATTTTTCATGATATCATTTGGCAGATTTGGAAGGCTGGTGATATTTTTCAGAAAAGGCTCATATCTCTTCTTCTAGAGGTGAGCAGAAAATAAACCCTTCACCAACCTGTTAACTGTTAATTGCAATATTATTCACATAGTCTTTTAATTATTTCAGGATATGTTCCAAATATTTTTTAGCTGGATCCTGGTGATAATGAACTTCCAAGGCCTGTTTTCCTACAGCTTGCAGTGTCATGCTAAATGGACTGCAACGTGAAGTGTTGCTGTGTCTGAGCTGTACTAGAGCCAGATCATAATTTGCAAATGTGTTTTTTGGGAGCTGCTGATATTTCTCACCACCTCCTTGCAGAGAGAGCAGAACAGTGCAGAACACTTCCCACTGCTGAAATCTGAGAGTGTGAACTTTTCAGGCTGATCTTGACAGTGACCGGTAAAGCATAAACCAAGATTTTAAAAAGGGCTAAGGAATCTGGGGTGATGCAGTTTCCTTTTGTTCTCTGACAGACACTTACAAAGGCACTGGCATTTCGGAAGGACAGAATGTGTGCCTTCTAACAGGTGAGCCCCACCTTGGGTATCTCAGTCTACCCAGAGAAAGTGTCTCCAAAATTGGGTGTTATGTGATCACTCTTTCACTGGATTATTTAGTACTTGCCCAGCTGGGGGGGG
>WHYT01017567.1:103302-186110 GCA_009806455.1 Tetrax tetrax
GAAGTGTGTGTGTATATATATATATATATGTATATGTGTGTATATATATATATATGTATAAAAAAATTGTCTTTTTCACGCTGTTTTCTCTCTGATACAGTAAAGAATGCAGAAATGGTGACAAGTAGTATACAAATGAAGGATTAGAGCACTGATGGGAGATAATTAAATAAGAGGCATGAAACAATATGGAGTCCAGGAGCCAAATTCTGAGGTAAAGCTTACTTGTTAAAGTCAGAGAAACACTAATGCAGACCACAGGTGCTCAGCGTACTCCAGCCTTAGCATCAGCTCCTGTATGAGCAGGCCACACTGTGTATGGAGGGGAGGGACCGGCTGCTGGATCGCCATTTGTTTAATTGGCAGTCGTTACAGGAGCTTGGGTTTCTGCAACGAGTAGAATCGTGGAAACCATTTGGACACACACATCTCACTTGGACACGCTTTGGAGGCAGTATAATTATCTGGAATGTTGTTATTTTTTGTTCTTATGAAGTAGTTGAAATCTAACACATTTTCCACTAGTCATTTCCGGGGGGGGGGAAAAAAAGCCAGCCATACACAAAAAATAACTTTATTTTGTCTGGTGATACTTGCAAAGTAATAAAATGAGCAACATTCCTAGGTGAAATAATACAATTAACATATTCTTGCTGCGTAAGAACAGCGTGTTTTTTTTCCTGTAATGACTTAGGTGGCTTGATGGCAAAGTTATGGGAGGGAGGTTTATTCTTGTTCTTCAGTGGCAACAATATGGTATAGTGGAAACATACTGGAATTTTTTTCTCCCCTTATCAGACCTTTTATTGTTTGAAAAAAGGGTTTTGAAAAAAAACCTAACATGAGATGAATTAACAATGTGCCTGCTGTTTGTGGAGATAAACACAAAACAGAGTATGGAAATTAAAGACTCTCATCAGAAGTGTCATTTTTTTACCACAGAATGTTTTCTTCAGCACCATAATAGAAACTCCTAATGTCAAATTTTAAAACACTTTCTCAAAAATAAATTCCAATCACATCACAGCAGTTATATGTAGTTTGATGGCTCTTAGCACATGGGCCAAAAATGTTCTTCAATAGCTGAGTTTGTTATTCTTGCTGTTAGCGTATCTCGAGTTTTTTCTGCAGATGCTTACTCCTATCAGAGGGAGGTATCTGTTCTGGTGGCTGCAATGAAGCAGTGCTTTGAGAGCCACACTTCTGGATTTCAAACTTACACCAGCAATGCAGGAAAAGCAAATTGGCAGATCTCATTTTCAGTACTGCTCCATTCTTAGAGAGGAGCTGCATTAGGAGGATTAGTTGTTTTAAAGAGTTTGCCAGCAAATTATAGATCCTCTTCTGGGTCACAAATTCTTGTCACCTTGTGTATTAATAGGATCTGCCAAGGTTTTATTATATGTTTCATTGCTTACAGCAAGTCACATGGGTAACAGAACCACTAAGAGCTGAGCATCTGTGACCCATGCACTGAAGAAAAAGGAAGAACAGCTGAATAAGGACACAATGTTTGAGTCAGGAGCTTGATTGGCTTAGCAAAAATGTTTATGCAATGCTCTGAAAAATAAATTGGAAAGTGCTGCAGCAGTGTAAAGCATTTTAAGTAGTGTGGGATTCTCAGTTACCATGTGCCACCCCCACACAAAACTGCATGTTTGTGTTGTGGGGAGATTTGGGGAGTGCCACACTCAAACATTATCCTCTCCCACTTCAAATCTTTGTAAGCTTTCAGCTTTCTGGCCCTGTGTGTATGGTCACAAAGTCTCGTACCACCATCAATAGGCACTGATGCTTCCACGTGTTGGTCTATATGTTTCATGCTATTTATGATAAACAAGAGGAATGTTCATTTCTTGGTCTGTTTTCTTGCATTTTGAAGGGTCAAAGGTTAGAAATGCTACAGAGTAGTAGTACAGCAGACTTACCCCTGAGGGACTTGCAGTGCTGGATCTTAATAGTATTGCCCAGCTGTTAGCATATTGTATTTATTCCTAGACAGCCAGAATGTTTAGGACAATGGAAAGACACAACTGGGAAAGACTTTGCAGCAGGGATACGCAGAAGGACAAATTCTGTGAGCACAAGGCACGCCTATGACTTTGAAAGTTGAGGTTGAGGTTAAGTCACTTTGCAAATTAAATGGAACCAGAATAGTTTGTCCTGTCCAAAGACCTGCTCTGTTAGAATGTGGGTTTTGTGATAATGGAATTGCTAATGAGGAAGGAAACAGATTCCCTACTCTCCTCCATTGCATTGTATCCCTTCAAAACCTGGAAGCAACTGAGATTTCCCCCTTCTCACCCCGTAGCATCACAATTAATTTTTTTCAACACTGTTGACCGTGGCAGTGCTTCAGTGTCAGAGATAGCATTGCCTTAGTGCAGTAAGCTTCTCTGTGCTGTGGCATCTGTAGCTGGTTCCAGCAGAAGGACTCAAATTTGAATCTGTCCTGCCTGCCTCTCTTCATCTGCAGAAATGAACCCTCTTCCAGATAGACCGAGAAGTATCTGGCAGATAGGACCAAAAGCACAGTCGTGGAATAAGGGAACCTTAGCCTACAGATGGCAGTATATAGCAGTTAGCTTTTTAATTAAATGGTAAAGAAACAAATTAATAATTAGCATACAGATAATGTGAATTAGCCCTTGTGTTATACATTAAATTCTATTCCAGTTATTGGACTGTAGTGTGCTGTTGCAAAGTACTAAGCTGAAATCCATGCCCTAATTATTTGCCATGATGTGCGTGTCTTGGCTTTTGTACTAAGTGAATGTAGGTAAAGATAAAAACGAATTACAAAAAGCTAGGATTCTAATGTAAGATAGGCTAATGCTAATTACTGGTTAATCATTGTGTTAGAGTAATTATATTATGTGCTTTCACAGCCTTGGTTAGTGCCAAGTTGAACATTAGCATATAATTTTTTAGAGAGGAGTTAATTTTTCTTGTTATCATAAGATCGTTATTTTTATTTTTTCTCAATATTTTTTTAGGAATGTATAATTTTCACTGGTTTGAATGCTTTTCCTGTCTTGTTAGCCTTAAGGAACTGTTGCAAATGTTCTTAGTGTCACATTTAGGGCAGGTTTCATTCTCTATTGCACTAATGGGAGAGAGCACTAACGGGTCTTGTGACTGATCAGTTAAGTGGATGTGATGATTACGTGAGGCTGAATTTTCAAAATTATTTTCTTAGTTTTGGCCTCCTTATTGGAGCCAGAGAGAACTTTTTTCCTCAAACAGATACACTGGCAAGGAGTAATTTTTTTTGTACAGCCAGCTAGGAAATCCCGCAGGCCTGATCCTGCTTGCCTACAGCCAGTGGCAGCCTTCTCCTTCTGGACCCAGAGCAGTGCTGTCCTCTGCTTGTGACACGCTTGGCATCGGAAGTACCTGAAATAAATAGTCATGGAAGCTGGTAGTAGTGAAAGTCAATGCAGTATGAACTGTTTACCCTGATAGCAGTTATGCGAAGATGGATGGTTTGAATCTCTAGAGCAAGTGAATAGTTAGAAACGGCTATATTCTTTGGTTAACTTCTGTTCCCATTACTCTGCAGGCACATGGAATATATCATTAATTTTAAAGAGGAAAATAAAACCAAATTGACAGACCTAGATTCAAAGGCAGTACCTAAGCAGCGCCATTTATTCTCTCTGTAATGGCTTGAAAAATCTGTGTTGAGCTTATTACGACAGAATTGGTAGAAGAGTGCTCCCAATTAAATACGGATTCTTTGCAGATCAAAGTTAGAAACTTGTGCTAGCTGAAGGTGAGTGTGTCAAATTTGATGGGGAGGAATGCTTCTTGCATTCCTAAAGGTTACACTGTATCTGCACTGCTTATATATTTATATAAGCAGTGCTTTCTGTCTGGTTCACCTAATATAAAAACTAGTGTTTCTTTTTTTTGGGTTTCATTCAAAAATAATGATTTAATCTAATTTATTGCCTGCAAAATCTTTCTATCCATGGCATACTGAATCCACTTCTTGATCTTGACCATTGTGATCCTGGAGAAATGGCTAAGATTTGCTACATTTTGTACAGCTATAGCTATGTCTGAAAAGCAGTTACTTTTCTGAAGATTCTGGGGCAGGTTTTTGCATGTTCATCATGATGTCTAATTGGAAATAATCTTCAAAAGATCTCAATATCTGGCATGCTTTTATGAGAAGCTGGTCACTTATTTTAGTACCTGAATAGATGAAGAGCTCTTTTGAAAAATCTGACCCCAGCTGTAAGTGCTGAACACATTTCAGAATCTGATTTGTTGTTTTCCATCCTGCAGACAGTGAGATAATTACCTGTCTCTGGTATTAATAGTGAGGGAGAACCATGCTCTCAGTCTCTTGCCTGGGACTGCTTGACTGCATCTATACTAATAAATTGAACTGGCCTTTGGCACAGGCTCCCACGGTAGTGTTTGACCATCCTTTTCATTCGCACTGGTAAGGCGGGTGTCAGCTGGCCCTTTTCCAGACAGTGCCTGGCCCTGGTTTGGGGTAGTCAAGGACCACTTCCACTATGGACAAAGCTACTTTGTATTGCAGGGGCAAAAGAACTAGTTGTAGGGATGAGAGCCTGTGCATTTATTAATGTGATGGGAAGAGAAAGAGGGGGAAAAGGCAGGATTTATATGAGCAGGCTGATGGATCTGGCCAAGGAACTGACAGATGATGATGCTGTTACTTGAGAACTCTGAAGCATTATTTAGTTTTATCTACTGGTGATAATAGATTCTTGTGTACCTGCCTCTTTCAGAGTGATTTTTTTTTTTTTTTTTTTTTTTGAGAGGAATATGGTCTTCCAGCATTGCCCTGAATGGAAAGGCTACCACCGTTTCTGATTTATGGGGAGTACAAGTCTAAAGCGATGTCCCGAAGGTTGCCTTTAGAGGATCTTCCTTAAAGTGTGATGCTAGCAAGCAATTTCCCTCCATGTTACAGGATGACATAGGAAGCTTCAGAGGAACGTAGAAGTAATGGGTCTCCTAAAGCTGTCACTAGAGTTGGTTCCCGTGACAGACAGAGTGTTAGAGCTATCTGTTTATATCTAATATTAATGCCTTCAGTTTTGAAGAGACGGGCTAGAATCTAGGCTGTCAGCAAAAATGTCCCCTTTCTTCATCTGATGAATCTAAAGAACTGTCTAAAACTGACAGTGGAATCTCATTAATGGGGGAAAAAAATACCGACATGTGAAGACTTCATGCCAAACAAATCTGCAGTAGGAAATCTCACCTCTTACATTTGTGTTCTGAGAAAACGTCACCTCAGAGACACCACAAAGTTTCTGTGGAAACATCAGAACCACCCTCTGTGTTAGGGGAAAATAAGCAATAAAGCTCAATAACTGAAGGTCTGATTTGGTAAGAGCCAAGTGTTTTCTATTGAGTGGGTAGTGCCAGTAACTCGGACATTCAGTATTGCCCATTTCCAGCTGATCCTGCTGCTTTTAGAAACTGTAGCAAAATATGAACTGACGTTTTATGAAAACAGACTGAGTCACAGTCAGAGCTAAGGCAGTGATTACCGTAGTGGTAAAGGCTGACCTGTCAATTTTTGGACAATCCTTTCCCCCTTTGAGTTTCTATTTACTGTCTTGCTGTATTTGCCTGCCTAGATTGCCAGGCTCTGCGGGGCGAGGATTGGTTCTCACAGTGTTTGCTGTGCTTGTCATAATAAAGTCTGAATCTCGGGTGGCTGCTGTTAATCATGAATTATGCATTAACGGTAATGTTGTGGAGTCAACTCAGTCTTATCTGATAACTGACATAGATGAGAATTATCGGCCGTATTTTACAGATGCGTAAACTGTGCTGTAAGTGGCAGAGCTGGGGGATTCGAGGAGCAGTAACAGAAGGAAGGCAGAAAAAGGTGCTTTGCATCTTATGAAGCCTGATTCTGTGCATTTCTGTGTCATTGCTCTGTGACTTCAAGTGAGACAGAAAAATCAGTGAATCCGTTGTGCAAGGTCATTTTAAGAAATGATGGAAGGAGCGAGAGAAGGCAACTCTTGAGCAGCCCCTTGTAACTTGTGAGAGTTGGTGTGAGCCACGCTGGGTCTGGCTATGGAGTTGTTGACACAAGGAGGTGGAAGGCAAACTTGCTGCACAGAAATGGTTATAGCGCGTACGGGAAGCTACGGGAGGGAAACAAAACGTAGATTAGTGTCTGCAGTTTGATGCAGATACAGGAAGATGGGAAGAGAAAGGCCACAACACAATTGGAAAGAAAAGGAAAAGCTGCATGTTGTTGTAAACTTCCTGTCATCCATGGATAGCTGCCTCAGAATTCTGATTTAGATTTGTGTTTAAATTTACCTTACCATGAAATTAACAAAAATATGATAAAAGGGAAAAGTATAAATTAATAAAAAGGAAAAAGGTGTCCCCAGCATCTAAGCAGAAGCAAAAAAAAAAAATCTGCAAATAAAAATATTAACAAAATCACCTTACTTTCCTAGAAAAGGTAGCCCGTTTCATGCTGACATAAGTCCATTGCAGTGAGACTTACATCTGAGGTGTCTGATCCAGTGAATTGACTGAGTCTCTGGCATGCGATACTTGTCTAGCGCATTTTAACTGGGAGGAAACTAGCCTGTAATGTGCTGAATGCAGGCACCCTGCAGGTTACTGAGTGCAGGAGAATGTAACAAAGCAGTATCTGTCACTGAAAGTATTTGGGAAACCACTATCAGACCTGAGATTCTGCACGTTCTTATTGGTCAGTTAAAATATTGACAACCAAAGTATGCATAAACACAGTGAGTCCATTTGAAAAATGGCAATTCTTGGCACTCTGCCTCGTGCAATGGGTTGCTTTAGTGAGGAAATCATCACCATGTGACTGCAAATGGTATCTCTGATACTGTGAGAATTTACAACCGAGCTCTTAAAGCCTAAGTTGGGGAAGTGTTTAAACATGCTTGCAGATTTGGTCCCAGAATATGACCTGCTGCTTATTCATAGCTTTTGGTTCTCTTTGCCTCTTATGAAGGCGATAATGATAGCGGGCTCATCCAGGAACAGTAGGTAGCCTGCAGCTTATGGACATCTGTCTAATCAAGGATTTAGTGTCCTGAACCTAATCCAGGCTCTGGCTGGTTGCTAGACAAAGCATAGAAGAGGGCAAAATACAATATTGATACGATTGTGAAGGTGGCTCTTTGAAAATACAGCTCAGTGCTAGCTGCAGTCAAACAGGCAAATAAAATTGTAGGAGCAAATAGAAAAATCAGAGTAAAAGAGAGAACATAATTGTGCTGCCCTCATACCTGGCTGGAGCGCTGTGGACAGTACTTGCCACCAGACCACACGTGGATAGTACTGAAAATTTGCAAAAAGGCACAGAGATGCTGAGAGGCAGAGCATGGCTTACAGAGATAGAGAAATTAAACAGGACAGAACTTAACGGCTCGAGGTGGAGTAGGATGTGAGATGTATAAAATCATGAAGGAGATGGAGAAGGCACACAGAGAAGTTATTCATTACTTGATTGCTTTTTGTAACACAAGACACAGGGGTTCCCAGTGACATTGTCAAACTGCTGGTTCAGAAGAAATAAGAGGAATTAATTTTTTATACAAAGTGTGATTAGCCTGCAGATCTTGGTACCACAGGATGAGTAAAAGCCAAAAGTGTAAATGGTCTCAAGCAAATTCATGAGATTGGCTAGGTATAAGTGGCTTTTAAACAAAATGGCCTGGCTGCGGTTTCCAGCTGAGGAAGTCGCTGAACCACTGGCTGCTGGGGGAAGCTCCGAGGTCTTAAAAGGGATGGGATCACTTACCTGAGCTCTTACACGTTTTGACGGGGCAGTCAGTCTTACCCACTGTCAGAGGGGGTGCTGAGCTAGGTGCACCTTTGATCCCATGCTGTATTGTTGTTGTTATGCTATTCCAAAAATGGGCATAGTGAACCCTTTCAGACACCTTCATTCAGGTAAAGCTTGGATAGATGCCCTTGGTAGAACTTGTAAAAGCTTCACTTTCTTTGCTGCTGTTAGACAGTATTTCAGTATCTTAGTATCATGTTTAAAGCAGCCCTGGTAGCTTCTTTGAGTCACTCCAGGGGCTTGACATGGTGTTGTGCAGTGCTGCCAGGAGCTGAGCAAAACTTCAGATTCCTGTGCACTAAATTCAAAACTGAGAACTGCTTCTTCATCCTGAATCAGAAATGAAAGCTGAACTCTTTGAGCAAAATCTAGTAAATGAAGATTAAATGTACATGACTCTTATTCAAAAGACTATTTTTCTGAGGTTGAATCACTTCTCTGTCTTGTTTAGTTTGTGATGTCTGAGGAAGGCAAAATGAAATATTTCAGCTTTGTCCAAATTAACTGTTTCTGCATGTTTTTAAAGGTAACTTTTTTGCCTGAAAATTTTTAAATGTTTCAGCTTTATCTCCAATTACAAGAAAAACAAAAACAAAACAAAACAACCCTTTACCAGTAGAATTCCTGTACCAGCACTAGCTTTGCTCATATCCACCAGCACCACATCTACGTTCTTGCTGACAGTTTGCTGACAGTATGCTACGTGTAACTCCTACAAAATATTCCAAGGTAATTTGTGCTGTTAATTACATTGAGACTTATTTTTCTAGGGGATGGATATGGGAGATTTTGTATTGAAGGTGCTGTAAATGAAAATGGCTAATATGGTGTTAATTTACATCTCCAAATTACTGGTATTAGCTTTAATGTGTTTTTTTGGGTGCTGACCGATCAGCGGAGATGAAGATAAAATATCCCAGTGATTTTTGGCATCTGACACTCCAGCTACCTTTCATGTTCTATTACAGAGATGGAGACAAGGTAGCAGTCATCTCTGTAGCAATGATGGTGAAAATTAGCAAGATGCCATCCCTTGCAGTGCTGTCACTGCTGTATCAGGCTGGTTAACACGCTCTTATGGTTTAGCAGGCTCTGGAAGAGAAGAGTCAGCCCTTCAATTGGAGTATTTTGGTCAGTGGTGATGGCAGGACAAAACCAGAACCCTTTTTCCCCTCAGAGAAACAGAGTTCATTGCGTGTTCTCGTGTGGAGTTGTGCCTCGACAGCACGGCAGCAGCCAGCGGGTGGCACTGTTGTTGCAAGGAAACTTGGCAAACCCACCCGTGTCACACCTCAGGAGTGTTTGGATGGAAGTTTTCCATCGGAAACTGCACTTTTGCCGAAATGGAAACATTTCATGGCACATGGCGCTTCTCAATGAATTTTTAATGGAGAAAAATGTAAATTACTCAATTTGACTTTATAATTTCAATTTAGCTTGTGTTTTGTTTTTCTTATTTTATTGATTCAATGTATTAGTTTATGCGGATATGCAATTTCAAAATATTTTTTTTTAATTTTATAGGGTTTTTTAATCCTAGTTACTTGAACTCTTAAAATGTAATGGTTTTACTTTGTGGGGGAAAAACATTATGGTATTTGTTAATATTTTTTTTAAAAGCCTTTTAAATGCTGTCCCAGGAAAAACGTCTTTGACTCTCTCAATTTGGACAAAAATATGTTTCTGAAGGTCTGAATGTTGTATGGTCTGGAGGATCTGTATTTTGACCTGCTCTGAGTGGGTCCTCTTGATGAGATGCTCTTTTGTGGTGCCATGTGAGTGGCTGTGCTGCCCAGCAGAACACGCACTGAGGGGCTCCTCCAGCCTGCTCCCAATGGCCATTCCTTCCTCTCTGGGGTCGGGCCGGCGGCACCATACCTGGGTGTCTTTGTAAGCTGGCAGGGGCAGGAAATTACGGCAACGTGAGGCTGAAATCTCAGGTAATTACTGCTTTTTAAAAATAACCACCTGGTGGGATCTGACTAGGAACAGCTAGTTTCTGTAAGTTAATGTGGTGGTAGAGTGATGGGTGTTTACAGAATAGCTAAAGGCAGCGTAGAAACTGGGAGGCAGAGGGAAAGAACTCAGTGAACTGGAGAGGAAACACTTTCCCTCTTTCTGTCTTCCAAAATACTTTTAAAACCCCACTCTTTATTCATATATGGCTTGTCTTGTTTGTTATGGCAAATGTGCAAAACATGGGCTTGTTCTGCATAGACGGGGCAAGTTATTTATAGAGGCTTCTCATACAGTCTTGTTGGAGGAAGCCCAAATTCTTTATTCTGCCATACGCAGAACTTAGTGCAGTTATTGCAGACTTCTCAGATTCTGCCCACTTCATGTCAAGTTAGCATTGCTACAGCTTCACTGTGCAGAGCAGTAGGATTTAGAGTGACAAACACACGGGCCCTATGGAAATAAAACCAGTGACAGGGCTGGTGGCTAGAGGATCTGGAATTGGTGTCTATAAATGTACTGGAGGTGAATAATGGCCATATAAGCAATTATGAGCAGTCTGTGTCTTGCTGGATTGCACGGCACAACTACTGCAACACCATACAAAAAATGCTTAAGCATATGCAGTCATCTCACCGAAATCAAGATACCTAATTAGGTCAAGACAAATTCCATAGACATATTCAAAGTAAGTACGTACCAAAAATTTTTTTTTTAGATCAGGGCATACAGAAGGTCCTCTAGATGTCCCAGAGCAAGCCCATCATTTCTGCATTCCCTCCAGGGATACAAAGCTCTGCTTTTGTTTTTGTAAGTGCTGCACTGAACTCTTTCAGGAAGCTTAACAATAAAGAGAAGCACATCAGTTTTTGTTTGATGCAGTTACTTTGGTGGCTGTGTCAACAGTGGAGAAAGAACCAGATTGTCTTACTACCTCTGTCAGTTCTTAAACAGCACTGCAGGGTCCCCTCTCCTCCCTAAATGAGGAAGAGAAATTCACACTGTAATATTAATAACTTCAGGCCCTTCAGCCTTTAATAATTAACACACTGCTAACTGTAGCTGAATGTTCCTTTTCCTGATTCCAATTACAGACCCATTTGGACCAGGCTCAGCTGAGGGACGTGGCTGAGCAGCAGTGTTGTAATAGAGACCTACATCCAAGTGAAATTGTTCTCCTTTGGCCCACACAGCAGATTAAAGGGCTGGGCTCAGATGGTGGTGAAGCCAAAGCATCAGGTGTTACAGAAGAACAAAGTACTTCTGTACCACAGTCACTCCAACCCAGGGGATTCCATTAACACCAGAGCCAAATCCTGCAGCCTGCTGACAAATACTCACCTGGCCTAATGTAAGCTGAAGTATTCCTTTCTGTAGGTGACAACTCTTCATAGACTTGCCACTTTTCCCCAAGAGACTGCTGAGTAGGAGGCTCTTGCTCCTTTTTTTTTCCTCTTTTGTGGGGTGACAGTATGTGTTCGTTGGTCATGTATGAGTAAGACAGGAGACCTGGTCTAAAGCCATAGCTCCCAGATTCACTGGCCCTAGTATTTTCTGCCTGAAATAGTTACGAGTGCGGTTCTAATGAGAAGTTTAACATTTAGCAAACCTGCTGTGATCTTTGCAACATGATTTACAAGTCTGGGATAAATGTTAGTGTTTTGCTGCAGCATTATGATGTTTTGGGAGTATTCCTGCTACCCTAGGCACTTCTGCTAGCAGACAGACCAGTAACAGTTTGAATGCCTCTCAAACTGTAGCCCTACTTCAAAAGATCTGCTAATATGCAACCAGAAGTGGAAGGGAAGGAAACTAGTAAATTTACTAATAAACTACTAAAAGTTGTGTTTACCTAGCAGCTAAAACTGAGCGATGGAGGTTGCCATATATTCTGTCTTCCTGCCCCTGCAATCCCGTACCTTCCCACACAGCTGTACAGTAAGGAGGCATAGAGAGCTGATCCAACTGAGAACTAAGCTAATAGGAAAAAAAAAAAAGTTTTTATTGGTATGACTTCTCATCCATGTTTAGATTAGCTCAAGCTATTATAGTATTATACCCAAAATTAATCAAAAGACGTAGTGAAAGAGGCTTGGAATTGCATTGGATTATGTCACATAGTAGTAGGTTTTTAATAACTGTAACTCTGTCTTAGATTTATACTATCAGTCATTTCTAATACTTGGTGAAATGCTAATTCTTATTGTCTGCGGCATAGCCATGGTATGCTCATTTTCAGCTACCTGTTAACAATTAATAAAGCTCTCAAAAGATTTTCTGATTTTTCAAATTATTTTCTTACCACTTAAATTTGAAAAGTTGTGAGGTGAAAACATAGTAGAGCTAACCGAAATTTGCTTGCCCAGTTATAAACATGGGTGGCAGAGAAAATTCCACATACACCTGTGGCAGTGTAGGAAGGGTGGTTGCAGCATTGGATGAGCTGACTCAAGGGCATTTAAAGAGCATATATGCCTGGGTTAGAAGTCACCTGGACATGCTGACCCTTGAGGGACTGGCCAGTTTCAGAATGTGGGGTGCTCAAAATCAGATTTAAGTTTTCAGTAGTTCTAAAGCAGGAAGCAGATTAAGAATTCAAGCCATGAGCATGTAATGGAAATGCATCCAAAACAATCCAAAATCTCATTGCAGAGTTCTAGTCCTGAGTTTACCCCTGAGTTACTGAGGGATTATTAACTGAATCTTTTCCTGGATTCAGTCAGGAAGTGGAATTTATCTTCCTATGCAAGTGTGGCATTTTCAGTGTAAGGTTGAAGTTGTGTATTATCTATATTATTTAGATTTTAATTTTATTTATAACTTTCTTTATGCATTTTATTACAGTGTTGGTTCCTCATAGGCATTGTCATCCTGTCTTAATTTGCCAGTTTCTGTAGTGTTTGTTCCAGGATCAGGCTGTACATCCCGCAAGGCATCTCTGCTCATGACCAGAGTGTAGGTAATGAATCTTATCTGCCAAGTGTCTGTGCCATGTCCTGGAAGATGTAGGCCAGGAAAGCTCCAGTCAGAGAACAGGAAAAAGGGGAACAAACTGCAGTTCTCACAGAGCAGTATTTCAGAAATTATTTACTGCATTTCGATGGCTCAGCTTTTTAGTGAGAAAACAGTATTTTCAACAAAAAAAAAAAAAATTGAATATTGCTTGTTTTTCATTGGAAAACTAGTTCTGACAGAAATCATTGATCTGTGCTTGATCCTTCTCTGCATTTTTTAAATGAGAACAGCAGTTCTTTCCTGCTCCAGCAACACACACAGTTTCTCAATGGCTGGCCCTAAAAATATAAATGAGAACTACAACTAAAATTACAAGTAATTTGATGATATGGAAATATGAAAAAGTGGATGAAAATGAAGAGGCTAAGAAGGGTTAGGTTTTGAGGATAATCTGATAATTGAAAGGTGACATTTCAAAATTTTTAGCGCTTGTGCAGAAAGTTGAAAAAGTTTTTCAGATGTTATTAATTAAAAGAACTCTAACAAGCTCTAGCTGGGAAGTGTGAGTGCTTGCATTTTTATCTAACATCAAAACAAAGAAGGATTGTTTCACACATTTTGGATGTTTTGGTAGAGGTTATTTTTTGGTTTCTCCAAGATCATTCACCCATCTGTGATCTTTTGAAATACCATTAATCAAAAATGTTACACCAGTAGCGAAGGGAAAAAAAACGCTTATTTTAAAGAAGTGTTGTTTGTTGAAGTAATAAGAGCAGAAGAAATGTGACTATAAAAGAAACTAACAGATTAAAAAACTAGAGATTAGATATCCATTATTTCATCCTTAGGCTTGTTTGCAATTTCTGGTATGACCTTATGCTAGAGAGTCAGTCAGCTGGAAGGCAGCCGAATGATGGCTACGTGTGAAAGACCTGGGACAGGATCCTGAAGTTCTGGGTTCAGTTCTGTGTGGGTGGAACTGTGTATGACCACGTCAGTTGGCCCGTTTTCCACTTACGACACAGGGGGACAATACTTCAG
Organism: Tetrax tetrax; assembly: GCA_009806455.1. NCBI lineage: Eukaryota > Metazoa > Chordata > Aves > Otidiformes > Otididae > Tetrax > Tetrax tetrax. The sequence continues at coordinate 117,095 of WHYT01017567.1, forward strand.
GGCAGAGGCCCATTTCTTAGTGTATGTCTCAGTAGCACTTAGCACAGTTCCACTACTACATCCCACCACTAACTGGATCTTGTAGGTTTGCCTTGATCAGGAAGCTGTGCTGCTGTGCCAGAAACATTTTTGAGATTTCAAACACAGAAATTGCAAGTCTGTTTCAGAAGGAACCAAGTACAGGTGAATACTTTTCATGCAGAAGTTCTACCAGAATCCCTGGTATCTTAGAGTTTTGTGACTCACTCCAAGTGTGGGAGGGCAAAGTTCAAGTCCCTATTTATTTCCTCTGCCAGGGGATAGTCGGGTGTATTTTTGCTCTGTTTTGACCAGAAATTCCATTGGAGACTTGGCTAGCCTTCCCATAAAACTCATCAAATTCAACCTTCTCTTAAGTTGCAATTTCAATTGCTTTCTTTCCTGAAAATGCATTTTGTTGGAAAATAGTCATCCAGCTCTATTCTGGGTACTACTGTGGTTTTAACTCTAAACAATAATTATGAGGAGAGAATTTTTAAAAGTCTGTGCAGTTTCTTACTAGGATAAAGACCTAAGTTAAACTTTCCTGGAACACAAGTTAAATTCTTCTGATGCAGTGCTTTGTTGGGATTACTCTGTTTCATGGCCATGCAGACCCTAGAAAGGCAGTGGAGTAGCAGAAAATGCAAATTGGAAAGGAAAAGTTGCTCTTTAGGAGAAATTTGAAATTACTATGCTGAATTTACCCAAGGTGAGAGCAGAGCTTGTCATTAACTTTGTGATCCATGTCACAAGATGGTCACAAGACGTTTTGCTTACATTTTCATAGCCTTTCAAAGTCCCCAAGAAGATGCACGTGTCATCGCCATGGAAAATCAGGATACTCATCAGGAAAAACGGCCAACAGACATTTTGAAGATAATCCATGAAGAATAATCCATTAACAGCTCCCATAAAAATGGTAGCTACTTAGGAGGTGGAGAATTCATTTTCAATGCTGATCTTTTCCCTGCAGAATATTGCTCCGACTTTATCAATATTTTAAAAAAGAAAGAGAAAACTTCTGCAGCTGCAGAGGCAATTTGGAGGGATTAAAAATTTATCATGTTTTTGAGCAAAGCTTTCAGCAGGTGCTAGAATCCACTTAATCACAGGTGGGTAACCTGCACGGCTTCTCTTTGCCATGGCTAAAACTGGAGTGAAGGTCCTGGCAATGGGATCTTCTGTCAGAACCCACTTCCAATTCCAACCATAATGGGCCACATGCTTTGCCTAGAACAGCACAAAATTCAAGTCTAGGATGTAAAAGTGACGGTTTTTTTCTTATAGTTTCTTTCATTTGCTGAGGAAACAGAGTCAAGCCCACTCCTGGAGCAGCTCAGTTACCATGGCAGGGTTACATTGGCTTTGAATTTGGCTCAATAATTAAAAGGGCTAATTAACATTAGCTGAAACTCAGATTTTGGGCTCTGCAGGAAATTCAGACAATTCCCTGTTGACTTTGACTCTAAAGTGGAAAGGGCCATGTGGTTTAGAAATTTCTCTCCAAAATATTCCCCTTGCCAATAATTTTATTGGGATGAAGAAGGAAAATAGAAAACTTCCAGTTGAGACTCAGAAATCAAAACAAAACCTTAATTTCTAAAAGACTTTTAAACATATATTTTCTTCCCATTTCTAAAGAAACCTAATTAAAACATTTCATTTCAAGTATTTTTTTTTTTAGTGAAATTTCATCATGATTATAATGTTAAATGGAATTTCTTGCTTAAAGAAACCAGCATTTTTCAGGTGTAGAAACATTACCTGAGAGTTGGGGAGACTTTTTGACACGATCACAGTCGGTTTACTAATCCATGCGCATGAGCAAACATACAGCATTGCTAAGGACAGAGCATGCTTAAGTTTGTTTTGTTTTGGTTTGGTTTTTTTTTCCGCTCTCAAGAAGCTGCATCTGACAATGATAGACTGTGTAGAGTAACCATACCATTTGTTTATACATCTGCATGTAATTTCCACCCACTAGAACTAATTGCTTTTATCAGCACCAGCAATTAGAAGTGCCAAAGAAGCATCAAATACTGTGACTGGGCATGGTGTAAAATGGTGTGTGACAGTGTGCTGAGACAGTTTAGAGTAGGGCAGATAGCAATTTGGGGAAAAGAGTATAGTCTAAGAGCTTGTTGAAACATAGAAGACTGATGATTGGAGCTTCCTACTACACTTGTTGAGAAATAGTGTAGATCCCATTGCAGCTTCTCTTGGTCATTTTCTTTAGAACTCTCTGAAAATATACTGGGATTTACAGAGATGTACCAATTTTGGTTAATGTTTTTTTGGGAAAGTTTTATCAACATGGGATGGCAGAGAAGAATTGCTGTCTGATGTGAGTAAAACAGCACAAACAGTTGGATTGTCAGGAGAATCAGGTAGAAGTCAAGAGCTTCAGTTCAAAAACAATCCTTGAATCTAGGTCTCCTGCTGCAAACACGAGCATTGTCATCATCAGAGTGTTTGAATACTGTCATACGTGTGTCTATCAGCTTTGATCCTCTCCTGTTATAAGATAGGAACGTGCTGGAAAGCTGGAAAATATACTTCCAGTTCAGTGAGCCTGTGGGAAAAGCAATCCCCGACCTAGTTGCCCAGTAGGACAAATGCTGTCCGGGACACAGGGAAGTACTGGTGCCAGGAGTGCACTGTTCCACCTATCCAACCTGCAGATGTATCCAGCCTTGTGAGAAGTAGTCCGGGGAAAAAAAAAAAAGGATGACTTTTCTCAGGCAGAGGATTCAAGCTTTGTACCTCAGTGCCAGACAGGTTTCTGCATCATTTGTGATAGGTAATAATGGAAATCTATTTCTGACTAAGCTCTGAATAATTACTGCCAGAATGCCATCGTGGTGCTGATGAGTATTTATCCAACAGAAGAAAAACAGCATGTTGATTCTTGAACTACAGAAAGCCATAATTGTCATTTAAAATCTGGCATGTTGTTTAAAATACTAAATTCATTATCTTTCAGAATCTTATAATTATACATCTAAACTATCACTCTGAATACATTTGCAAGTGTAAAGAAACAGACATTCTTTATTCTGACAAGGGATTAGGCTATTGGTTGTTCCATTTTTAAGATCTTTCTAAACTTGAATATCAAGGCCCAAGTGAAAAATGAAATTAAAAAAATCCTACCTGCACAGAATGTAAAGCCCCTTCTGTTTCAAAGCTATTCATTCCTGTTAGTTACCCAAAAAAAGTTGTTGTTATGAAATTGCAGCACTTACTTGAAACATATCTTTAACTCACACAATAGCAAATGTTCCTGCTCCTCCTCTCTCAATAAAATGACCATATCAAGTTTTTTTTTTTTTTTTCTTAAAATTAAGGAATGCTGGGGGGACGAGGGGGGACATGGACACAACGAACCCACAGAATATTAAAGCTGCCAAGCTTCAGAGGTACCAAACTGTTATCAAGGACTGTGACAGGGTATCAATTTTCAGAAATATTGAAAGGAGGGGAAAATAATCAAGCTTTGACATGAACAAGATGATAACAGCCATTGGCTCTTGTTCAGTAACTTCCACTCCAGCATTTCAGCAGTGAGATAATCAGGCTTTCACTGACTTGTATGGGAGTGGATCTGACTTGGATCAGACTCTGCTCTTTGGTGTGGCTCTTATTATGTGGAGTTATTTGCTGGCAGAGTTTTGACAAAAATAAACCCCCACCCGAGTGGGGTTTTAAAGAGCAGAGACTGCCAGACAGGTAAATCACACGCAAGTCCAGAGCCTTGAATTAGCTCTGCACTCCTGTGATGTCTGAATGTAAGCAGAGCTCTTGAAAATCCAGAGCTTTGAAAGCTTGGGAGACTGAAGGATCTATCTAGTGCTGGTGGCGATGTGGAATACTTTGCAAGTAGGGGAAAAAAGAAATCAGACACAGCTCCTACTCTAAAAAGCCTGTTGTGGCTTTATGCTTTAAAATAGCATTACAAGCATGGAAGAGGTTATCAAAACTTGAGAGTTCATAAGATTATTTTCGTGTCACTTCTTCCAGTTGCAGCTAGGAACCAAGAAGCACTGATTAGAAGGCCTGCAGATCTTGTAACCAATTCTTCCTCATGTGATTTCTGACTGCGTGTAGACAACCCAGTGGTCAAATTATAACAGTTAAAGGAGTTAGGTCCCTCTTGTCATTTAAAATGTATACAACCCCTGGGTGTACGTTATGACATACCCTCCCCCTGGCAAGGCAGCAGCAGAGAAGGGCTGTCTGTAGCCTTGGCTGGGTGTGTCTGTTCCGTGGATCCTTGTTCCCGTGCTGCTGGCTGGCCGCCTACCTTATTGCAAGGACAAGTTATTACTTAGATACCACTCCTGTTTTCTGGAGTGATGGCATTTTGGTTTTTAGTTGGCTATCACCCTGAAGATCAACAAGGCTCAGTTTTCTGTAATTGCAGGCCTTAGAGTGGATGGGCAGCTGAGGCAGCTTTTCGATCTTGGATGTCTGGTGTGTTGTTTGTCAATAACATTAGGAATTTATGGGCTTGGTGTGAAGATTACATAAGGAGCTCTAGTTACAAGAAACATGACAGAAATGTGGCCAGGTACTCTCAGCATGTGTCTGCAGACATCTCTGTCCTGGGCTGGGTGTTGGCATGCATCGCAGTCTCCTGTGTACTAACAAATGCTGCAGCGTTTCAGGCACCAAGCTGCAAAGCAGCCCCTGTGAGCGGGCCCCTCGGCAAAGCCCAAATTCTGAAAGTCTTTAGTTGCCAGCACAGGAGGGAAATGTGCAGCTCCTGGAAAAATGACATTGACGCACCTTTGTAAGAAACCTCAGCTCACTGCTATTGATTATGGATTTTGTGGTACTCGCGTGTGGGGCTGAGATTCATTCATTACTGACACTTAGACTTGAGATAAAATCTAGCTATATGCCAAGGAAACTCCGAAGTGCTGTTTGTGTGTTCCTTGTACAACCTGTGCAATTTTGGTTAATAGGAAGAAGAGAAAATACCATAACACTTTTTTAAAAAAGAAATTATTTCAAAGTTCTGGTGCATGTGATGTGTTTCATAGGTAGGGAATTGAGCTGAAGCAGTACTGTGGTGGCATGCTTGATCACTAAGGAGGGGAGTTGTAACGATTTTGGACAGCAGCTGTCAGGTTTAAGAAAGTTATTTGTTCTATTGGTTTATGGCACAAGTTTATTTTATTGTCAAACAGAATTAGTTTTATATCAAGAAGAGTTCACTGTGTTTGAGATTAAACTTGATTTCATGTCCATTATTGATTTAGGCTTTACATTTAGAGAAGTAGCGGTTTATATTTTACTTACGGGGATTTGATCACAGTAGATGTAATCTTCAATGATTTCTGCAAATAAATTAGTAAAGTTGCTCTGCCTCTTACAGTAACTGAAGAAGAAAAGTGAAGGGGGCTAGAAAAAGGCTTTCTTATCTCAACAGCAGGGCAAAAAGATCTAGAGGAGATAGCAAAAATACTGCTTACCTTTTCCAGTGTGCAAGGGACATGCTAACACCTGACTACAGCGTGCAGAAAAGCAGGAACCACACAGAAGATACTCTGTCAATGGCACACTGCAGCTCCAGGCTCAGACAACATGTATTTGACACAGGATTGCCAGATCTTACTGTACGTCATCTCCTCTGATTTATCCTGAAATTATACCAAAGGAGAGAGGGACAGCCAAGGGACTTTCCAACATTAGAACAGGGTCATTGAAGCACCAAATGTGGGCAGCCTCTGTAGGAGGCAAATGTGCAAAGTGTGCAATATGTGTCGCTAAAAATAGCCCCTTTTGAAGCATCTTAAATCACACAGTCTGTTCCTCACCGTGAGGAACCAACCAAGCAGTACTGTCTGATGTAGGTCCTGCTCTGCTGCTGCTGTGAAATCTGTAGCCAAGAGAAGACAGATGGTTTGTGGCCAGCCAGGGCTGTGCTCCCTTGGGCAGTGGTGCACGTCTACAGAGGGAGGAGAGAAAGCATTTCATGGAAGGCCCTGGCAAATGTAGGCCGTATCAATTTGAGAGCTCTGCATGCAGCTTTCTCTGGGGGATGGATGGTATGGGATGCTATCTATTGTACCTTCACCATGAGCAGTTGTGGGAGCAGAATTGAGTCCTGATAGCTTTATCTAGAGCTGTCATATTTAGGCCATCATGATTTCAAGCTCCTCTGGCTTCAAAAATACCATCCTTTGTTAGAGCTCTCATCAGACGCAGATGTCCCAGTAGATACTGAACTAGCATTTCACCCTTAAACTTGTGAGGCTAGCTGGCTAGCCCTGAGTCAAGCTACCTTTACTGTCTTCCTCTTTCCACACTGTTGTGTGTTGCCTCTGTGATTTAGGCTGTTTTCAAACACACTAGAACAGGAACCATAATGCACATCTGTAAAGGCATTTAGACTTAGCCAGCACCTGTGTGCACAGGATTTTCACCTGCATGCTTACGTAACCTCGACCTAGCCAGACTCACTCTGGAGCTAGTCTAAAAAAATGTTCTGCGTGCAGACAAATCTGATGGAGCTCTGGCTCACCATTGCATTTAGTCCCTAGCTCCCATGAGGTTTCCTGTCTCCATACCTGTCTATACCTTGCATACTACTACTAGATGGTAATTCAGGAAACAAACCTTGAGTTGTTTTATGTTCCTTGCCCAGAATGCAGTGCACAAAACGCCCTCTGTAACTGAGCACTTGTTGCACAGTTGAACATTAATAGCTACCAAGATATATAGCAGCTGATGCTGGCCAAGGCTCATGTAATGACGTTTTCCCTTCTGCAGTTTCTTAATTCCCTGCAGTGTATTTGCTTCATTAGGGACACAGCAAAGACAGTTCTGTCCCTTCTGCTGTATTCTCAAGTGTCAGCTGTTTACTACTTTACTACACATATTGCACTACTTTACTACTTTTCTGTATTTCAATGAGTACCTTTTGCCTTTTGTCCTTTCGCTGAACAACACGGAGAAGAACCTGGCTCCCATCTGCTTTATTCCCTTCCATCAGATACAAACATTAAGATTGCCTCTGAGACTGAGACTTCTCCAGGCTTAACAGTGCCAGAGCTCTCAGCCTCCGCTCACGTGTCCGATGCTGCAGTCCTTGGATCATCTCCGTGGCCGTTCACTGGACCTGCTCCAGTATGTCCATGTTTTTCATATAGTGGGGCATCCAGAACTAAAAACACTACACCAAATGTGGTCTCACCAGTGATAAGTAGCTTTTCCAGGCTTTGGAAAGACATCTCTATTCCAAGGGAGAAAGAAGAGAGGAAGAAGCAGATGCATGGTTTTGAAACTAACTGGATGCATTCATTGGGTTGGAAATTAAAAATAAAAAGCTATTGCCCAAGGCATTATTTTTATTATTTTTTTAAACTAATTTGAGGGTTTGTTTATCATTTTAGTTTCTCTGTTCAGTGAACTGGTTCATATTTAACAGATCACTAAGTTATGACTACAATAGAAATGATGGAACATGTGTTTTCTAATTTACATGTCCAGACAAGTGCCCTCTTTTGCAGGAAAGAGAACAAAGCTAATCTTGCTCAACAGCAAAATAGTTGAACCAAATGTTTCTCAGTTTAAGTGGCAAAATGAGTGACAGGTATCTGTTGTTGTGGCTCTCATAAGCTTTCCTTGATGGTAACGTTTAAGCAAAAAAAACCTACAAATGTGACTAAGTTCTACTTGGTAGGTGAAGGTTGTAACTGATTTATGATGCTTTGGAGAACGTTACCAGTGACACCCGAGAATACAAGCCCTGTTAGGTGTCAGGACAATTTAGCCACCTTTTTGCTTAAAAGATTTGTAAGAGATATCAAAATGGATGTAGATGCCAGAGAATATTTCAAAATCTCAGTAGCTTTTTTCTGGAGCCCCATTCTCAACCCGGACTGGAGGCAGTTGTTGATGCTGTTCAGGAGGGCAAGGCTCTGCTCTGTTTCTCCCTGCCTGTGCACTCTTCTTCCCCCTTGAACAGCTGAAGGGCCCATTGCTGCTGCCTTTCTCTGGTCCACTCCAGTGTGGGAGGACAACTGCAACGGTTTTTGTTTGTGAGTTTTTTTTTTTATTTTTTTTTTTTTTTTCACCCTGACTACAAAGCCAAGCAAGTCTCCCTAAAGACAAGCCAGGTTTAGTATATAAAAGTGATGTTAAAAAAGATTAAACCAGGCAGAAATAGATTAGGTAAAAAACATATCGTTTTAAGTAATTAGGAGATCTGGCACACTTCTAACACATTTGCCCCATTCATGCAAGAAAGAAAAAAAAAAAGCTGTGAATCAATTCTTCTGTTTTCTGTTTTTACAGCATGCGGATAATTGCACGATGTATCATTTACAGAGTATGTGATGCTGTTACTGAGAAAATGCCAACTATTCCCAACTTCTGTACTCGTGTGGCTACCTCAGTGTTTCTAGCCTCTATTTTTCTTTTCTTACAGAAAAAAAAAAATACTTGTCTAGTGCTCTGTGTTGTTACCTTTCATGAAAGGGATTTGAAAGAGATATGGTAGAAGTCTCTTCCTTCTTTTTTTTTTTCTTTTTCTTTTTTTAAATCCAAGGAAACTGGCAATCCTTTAGCTGAAGAAACACCTGGTATCTATGTTACCTGCAGATATAATGCGTTTAAAAGGAGATCACACTAGCCACATTCTCAACGCAACCCATCCTCTGACTTGAATTTTTTGTGTGAGGAGTGTTTTCTGTTAGAGACTAGCTCCAGTCCTAGGGAGCGTGGGACGACTTCTGATTTAGAGTCCCACATCCTTGCTAAACAAAGCAGCATGTGAACATAAGGAGCAGGTGATTAATTTTAAGAATAAGTCAAAAGTAATGGCCAGATTGAATGGCTCCACGGGCTTGTATGAAGTAATTTCAAAACTTCAATACTTAAAAATGGCAGAAAGTGAAGGCAAAAGGCAGCTGCATGCACTGGGGACCCTCTGTCAGCTTCTGACAACTCAAAGGAACTAGTTGACTTACAAACTGTATTATATTGACAAAAACATACTTCCATGATGTGGATTGCTGGTACAGGCAGTGCTAACTCGGATCACTAGCATTTCCTTTCAGAATACTATATGTCCTCGTGAGTTACAATGGCCAAGAGCCTAACAAAGTAAGCTTCATTTAAAAAAAGGTAGCGCAGTCAAGTAACAGCTGAACATACAGTAAAATTCTTGCTTTGATCCTTGTTGGCTTTCAGAAATACTGCGTCAAGTGTCCTTATTTAAATGAAGGTTAATTTAAAGTGGAGGCCACTGTCCCAGGAATGCCAGGGTGGCTCCTGGGTGTTCAGTAAACTTGTTGAGAGAAGGGCTGGCTGATTCGTACTTTGTTACTGATGTGCAAAACCCTCACCAGCGCATGAGGCTTCTGCGTTTACTAAAAAGTGGTTTGTTTGTTTGTTTGTTTTCTTTTCCTATCCTGCCACTGTCCGGTTTCTGATGCACCTCTGTACAGGCCAGTTCCCCAAGGGTGCCCATCTCCTAAGTGTCTCAGCCAGGGCCCAGGAGGCCGAGTAGTCGTGTGCTTCTCGGTGTGGTAAGCATCAACATCTTCCTGTTTGAAAAGTTATCGGGAATCCCAAAATGGCTCATTCATCCCTGCTGTGATCAGGTATCCTGCCAACTTCTCATTTTCAATATGTTTTCTGCTGGTGGTGTCAACAGAAAGGAATGCAGCAATATAAGACAAACTCTTTCCAAATTAGAGTATGCCTCTAGAAACTTTGGCTTCTAGAAACTTTATCTAGAGGAATGCAGTTTCAGTGGGACAGCAAATTAAATTGCTGTAGTTATGTGCTCAGCTTCTTCTAGCACAGATCCTAAAATCCTGAAATCTTTTGCTAGTCTATATTTTGGTGATGTGTGCTTCAGTGCTTTCAAACCATGAGCTAAGTTAGAATGATTCCTTAGAGACAGCTCAAAGCCAGAAAAGGACATGAGCAACTCTTCTGCACTGGGCCGGGTCTAACAGTCAACAAAGGCACCATACACCATATTTTTTAATATGCCAGATAAAGGAGCTCATTTTATGCAATTATTTCCAGTAACCATGTACCTAAACAAGTGTATATTCCTCCATGCTTTTACATTGTGGAGCAATTTTAGAAAAGTAACTGCATTTGCTGTATTGAGCCACAGCCTGTATTTATCTGGCATTGCCTGAAATTTTTTTTGCACATTAATCTGAGATGTTATTGCACAACTCATACTGTAGGTTTTCTTGACACTTACTGAATCATCTGATGGTGGTTATGGACTTAATAGGATGTCAGTGTTAGATGGCCATTATTGTGAGCCAATGCAGCAATCCTCAGGTTAGATTTTTTTTTAATTACTTTTTTTTTTTTTTTATGTAAATGAAGCCTGACTTTGTCAGAACCTTGCTTGAACAGTGTTTTCCAAATGTCCCTTCAGTAACTTGCTGTGTAACAGAGCTGGACTCAGTAGCAGCTGTTGACACTTTTGTGTCACACATAGCGACCTTCAGGACGCTGGAATAACATCAGTATAGACCCTCCCTGGGAAAGACCAAGAAATAAAGAGCCACACCATGTATGTGTGTGTGTGCCGTGTCTTTGTCTTCTGTGTCATCATCATACGGGGCACTTAGTAGCTAATTAATGACAACCTAAAATGGTGCTTTTGCACAAGTGTATGGAAATCCCAGAATGAGCCTCAGCAAAGTAAGGAAAAGCAACCATGATGCAGATTGGTGATGTGCGAGGGAGATTGTGTGTTGTCCTGTGTTTCCTGGTCAGACAGGCCATGGTCTGCTGTCTCCTTTCTTCTTGGGAGCCCCCCCTCAGCCAGGCTCACCTTGCGTGACCAGTCGGGCCGCAGCGGCTGACAGCTCTGCGGTGGCCAGCAGAGGAGGTGCTGGCACTGCTGCTGGTATTTTCACCACTGGTCTTTGGGCAAGCTCTCATTTCTTTCAACCCATGCTGAGCCCCTTCCCCTCTCCTACACGGAAGGTTGTGAGCTCTAGAGTGCAGCACCACTGTGTCCTGGTTGTGCAGCCCCTTTTGGGTTTTTTTTGTTTGTGCTTTAGTTTTTTTACCCTGCTACATAGCAATCGCTTCATTCCTTGCTAAACTCTTGCCAGAAAAATTGATTCTTGTATCCTGTCTCTGTAAATCAGGCTTTTGGAAGTGAGCAAGTGATTTAGATTTGAAAAAAAAAAAAAATCCCACAACATTTTCATTTCAATTGCCCAATTCAGTGCTGTCAGCTTTAGTAATTAGTAATGATGCCATATGTATGCTACAGGCATACACAGCATCGTGTAAGTGTCTTACAGGTCTTATTAACTGTACCTGGGATTAGGAGAGACCTATACACAGTTTATACAAACCAAGGAGAAACACTAACAAAGGCTTAATTATGATTAGACAGAGTTCCCTTCTGTAGTTTTATTTCCTGGCACTCGCCAGGTCTCTTCCCTTAGTTGGCCCCCCGTCTGGGTTTTGGCTCAGACCGTTCGCTGTATACCGGGATTGAATTAAATTGTGAAAATAAAACACACTCTTAATCTGTTGGAAAGAAAATGAAGTACCGTGTCAAAATTAATTTTCCATGGAAGGAGGAATATTTTACCTCAAGTGAAAGGCTGATCTATAGCCTGCAGTATAGTAAGTGGCGTCTGTTTATATATGTTACAATTTTTTGGAGTATTTTAATACACTGCTAATTCATAATGAGCAATAATGCCACCTTGTGCTTTTTCAGAGAGGTTAATCTTTCTCTAAGCTTTTTCTAAGCCACTAGCTAGGGTCAGACTTTAGCCAGCACAACTGCTGTGGCCTTCGGTTTGGCTAGCAGTGTTATCCAGAATACCAGGAAATCCTGCTCATGTTTAAAGTCATCGTGATGCCACTGGGACCAAAATTATATCCTATTCACAGCATACCGTAACTCCTGCTAGTGTGCTGTTTGAGCACAGGATATAACTAATGGATAAGATTTCAGTGTAAATGTATTGTAAAATGGCATCATTCTTTGTAATGGATGTATAAATTATAAATGCAGTATAGGTAGACCTAGTTGAAAGTGAATGCTTTGTAATAGTCACAGATTGCAGTGAGATCAGAATTTTGTTCATATGGCCAATGATTTTTCATTTCTAAAGCCTACTTATTAAAAAAGGAAAATTCCTACAGATAATACTGTGGCATAGGAGAGTGTATTCTGCTCTGCCTACCACACTTTTAAATTGGAAGATTAAAAATATCCATTGTTCATTGCCACTAGATCTTGAGCTCCTTACTTGGTTTTTATATCATCAGATCCCATTGATTTTTAAATAGACTAAGCCTAGATTATCAGAAGGAATGATACAAGTCTTCATCTGCTTTGGTTTATAAATCCTTACATTGAGTAAGTATGTTTCTCAAAGCAAGTAACACTATGATACACTTTAAGAATCTCAGAATAGGTCTCCAAGCATCATCCACTTTGCTTTAATTTCTTAAATAGGCTGCCTCTTTCAATAAGACAGCTCAATTTTATTCCCTCAGTAATCAAACTTTTGCAGACACTGGCCATATGGAACACTGGAATAGGAGAGAAAAAAATAATATATGCTATAAGAACTATATTGGGAGGATGCAGAATTACAAAGACGAGCTAATTTTGCACACTGGCTCCATTTTTACTGAAGAAAACCTCTTAAGCGTCATGAATGCTACATAATGCAATGTGTCACCAATTAGGTGAACTCTAGCACCACCACTCGCTGGTTTGCTACCAGCTAGAGGTGCTACGGACTGGAAAGAGCACGGTCCAGTTTTATGTAATACGAGGACACATCCAGTCTCTCAGGCTCCAGACCTGGCTGGTAATTGTTGGTCTCTGGTCCTGTCTCACTCCAGCTCCTAACAAGGCCAGTGGGAGTTTCAACTGAGACAGCCTTCAGGATCTGGCCTATTTAATTTGTGACAAATATCACTATGTGGGCCTTTTGCCTGCCAAATACTGAGGGCTCACTTTTTTGGAAGACAAAAAGTTGTATTTGTTGGGCTATTTTTTCCCCAAATGACTTCAGGCAGTTATTTTCGGTTACATAGCGTGCACGCACACATTGGCAGTTAAAATTTACACCTATGGCAGTTGTTCTGAACAGCTGAGTGTGTGTATGTGTATAAAAAATATCCGTAAAGGCTGTTTTTCTGTAAAAGCTCATAATCCAATACCTTTAGTTGTACTTAGAACACTGCAGTGTGAATGGATCCACTGGGGTCTCTTTAGTAAGATCTCGCGAAGGTGAAGAGTGTCACAGTAATGGTCAAAAGGGGACAAATATAACTGCCAGTACAAAAAAAACCTGTCATTTATGAAAAATGTTTCTCATTTTACTGTTGAGAATACCACGTGGTGACCAACTGGAATTTGTGCTGAAAGCACATTAAAGTTTAGGTTCTCTGATGCACTTTCTAAATCACAGGTTTCAATCCATTCATCCGTTTGGCATTATATAAAAACATATTTCAATACATTAGAAATTACAGTAGCGACCATTAAATCATTTAGGTGATGTTAAATTCCTCCCATTAGGACAATGGCAGCCCATACCTTTTACAGGGAGTTTGTACAGTGAGATTTCAAGCGTGGTCCACCTGAAACCAGCAAAAGGACGCTGGAGCCCCCTCCTGAGCGCTGATGCCCAGTACTGTGTTGTCTGTGGGAGGCCTGATTGCACTGGGAGGTTTCGGGGGATTCTGTTTCTGCGTCTGCCACCATCTCCAAGACCTTGAGCAAAAGCTAACAACTGAGGCTCAGTTTCCTGGTTTGGCGTGAGCAAGCTGCTTTCCTAGCTCTTGCGATGAGGTCAGTGGTCACTTAAAAATTTTGAGACTCTTTGAGTCTAATGGGCACATAAGGAACTTCAGAGCACTGAATCAAAAACTTGACCTTTGGTGATTCACGCTGGAGAAATAAAGGGACAGGTTAAGTTTGTTACCTTTTCCTTTAAATCTAAACATATTTCTCTACTGCTCTTTGCAAGACAACGGTCACTTAACACGTACATCTGACCTTTACATGTGGTACTGGGAAAGGATCGCTCTCTGCGGGAAGAGAGGGCGGGAGCGCCGTTTGCAGGGAAGGCTGGGTGAAACCCTTGGACTATAGAATCCAGTAATCTGTGTTGCTTTGAGCAAGGAGGCATGTGAGCAAGCCCAGTGATGGTGATTCTGTTGATTTACTGTTCACACTGCAGGGCACATCACCCTCAACCCAACCAGCAGATCACCTTGACCAGTATAAACGCAAAATGGTTTAGTCAGTTTTAAAAAACAATCACATGAACATTATGTTTATTTTTCCAGCAGAATCTGTTTCTTTCACAGTCTTTCAGTTGTGTCTCTTCTGAAGAGTGCAGTCTTTATTTCAGACATCTGCCTGTAGAAAATAAGTATTATTTTTTAACGGACAAATTTCAAGATGAAAATGGAGGCTTGAATAACTTAATCAGCATACAAATTACACAGATATAAAAGATCTCTTTCATTGTCTTAACTTACAGTTTATTTTGTACAGAATTCATTATGTTATACATCTAAGACTTATTATATTGTATAAATATCTTGTGATGTATATACATATTCAGTGTTATAGATTCAGCAATTAATGTATGCATTTCACAATACACTATAGTGTATTTCAATGTAGTGCACATGATTTCTATTTCAGAAAAGAGCGTATCTGCTATGAAAATTTGATATTTCATTCATAGGGTACTCTACCTTGAAATACAGGAGTTTTTTCCATTATATAATGGACAGTTGGTACTGCATCGTATGGCTGTAAGATTTTCTTGTACATTCCCCAATATGGATTGAGAAACAGCAGCTCAAAACGTTCATCTACGTGGTTCTACATAGAGAGGAGAGCAGGGCACTGTTTTCCGAAATGATGAGAAAGAAGGCGTAGACAGGCCACGTTGGAGCTAGGCTGCGTGCGATGGCCAGATGAAATAAAAAGTTCTGCACAGATGAAAACTACCAGCTCTTGCTTGTCTGATCTCTGTATGCCAGCGTTCAGCTGCCGTGAATCACTCAGCTCTGATAGCAAGAGTTGAGGGTCTTTATCTTTAAAGTTCCCAAACTCCCCGTGTTCCACTCGTCCACTCTCTGCTTACAGGGTTTTTCCTGGCTGTCTCCTGGCGTATGTACTGATACTACGTACTGCCTTTCCTCGATAGCAGGCGAAGAAACGCGCTCACAAAGCCTTCTCTCTACCTGCCGTAAGAAAGATGTGCTGTTTGTTCAGTATTAAATTACAAGGGTTGCTTTCCTGGGCGCCTACTGAAGCATAATTCTAATTAATCTGTCAGTATAGTTTCTGTTTTCTTTTTTAGACAAGTCTAGTTTCCTGCACACTTACGTACATATTGTGTCTTTTGATCATTTGGCTACCTTTACTTTGTAATCTCAGAAGCAGAGATTCTTTTATCAATGTATAAATGCTGTTTATTTAACAGCAAAGCAGAATATTATATATTCTGTGAATAAAAAGACTTTTTATTTTAGAAGTAATTGAAAAAAGAAAAAGGTGAATCAGAAAATTGTGGAGTTTTGAAATAATTTTCAATTAAATTTACTTACATTTAAAGTATGTCATCATTTTGACACTAAAATTTGAGCTACTTCATTTAAAAAGGACTGATCAACTCAGAACTATATTTTGCATCAAATGTATTCATATAAATTCTTTTCCTTTTGATTTTATGAGAAGTAGCATAAGCACTTAAACCAGCATAAATCCAGAAGGACTCCACTTTATTGGTGTTATCCCAGTATTGCTGAGAATAAATTCTCTCTTCCCACTTTTGTTTTCATACTGTCATTTTTCCAGCCACTTCACTGAAGAACTCCACAACCACGCTGACAGGTGCTGTACTGAGCCAGGACTCTACCCTGTGGTAAGCAGAACAGACCCGAGCCACGTGGCAGCTCCCACTCCAGACTGTGTTTTAGATACGTGCTCAAACACCAGAATGGGCGTCTTACTGGTCCAACACTAACAGTCCTGAGCTCTGCTTTCATAACTCTTCAGCAGCAACATCTGAAAACATAGGGGTTTGCAAGCCACGTGGCAAGTAAATGCTGAAGAAGCCTGAGGTCTCCTTTGGTGGTTTCTAGCGGTGTCCACACTGCGTGTAGGACTGTTCTTCCTCCACAGGCTAGCATGCAGCCTGATGCTTGGGATACTGGGGACAACCAGGGACTAGGGCTCAGGTACAAGTTTGGGGACACACCATTATGCCAGCAGAGAGGCACCCTACCTTAGTGATCCTCAGTCTTTCAAGCCATAGCACTTGAGGGGAAACTCCCTGAACAAGTAAGTCAAGCTGTTGCCTTCTGCTACCCATTAATGAGCGAGAAGAGCAGCTAAGCACAGCGCTAAGTCCCTTGGCACGCGGTGTGCTTATGCGGCACTGATGGGATGAAGTTCAGCATCTGTTGGTGTATTTAGCAGAACTGAGACCATGGCTCGTGGAGTCCAGTACGCTGCTGTGAGATCACAGTTTCACTGGTAAAGTGGTGGATGTGCATTTGTGAAAATAGCTGCAACTGCCATCAGCGAGTTGTCTTCTCAGATTGCAAGACTAGATTTATTTGTGGTTGATTTATACTCACTTACTCTTGTGCAAACAATACTCTTTCTTTATGGTTAGGCCAAATGCAAAATAACATGTTGGGAAGAGATGTTAAATTTTAAAAAGGGATTTTTATCTTTTTAATAATAAGGAACATAGTAGGAATTACCACTTCCTTATGAAGTCTTGCTTATTTAAAGAGGAGAGAACATTGGTTAAACCCAAGATTTCATTTGACGCACAAGTGCTGCATCATTTTTATGAAACAGAAACATCTCTGTGCTCTATTATTTTCTCTACTTAAAATTAGATTATAACAGATGCTATCCCCTCACTATGCAGTTCAGTGCCAGCAAACTTAAGTCTCGAATCGCTTACATAAGCTGCATGTCCTTGCTGTCTGGTCTCACCATTAAGATTCTTGTATTTTGCAGCAGTTGCTACATTAAACATGTCCCCAGTTGTGGATTAGGATCCAAATGCAGCATTTCCCATAGTTAAGGTTCTCTGATCTGTTCTAATATCAGAACTGAATTATAAAATTCAAATCCTGTCTTGATCTACCTAAAAGATGAAAACTATGGTATGTGAGGCAGTTGTCATTTATCTCTTGTGTTTATTGCACAGGATCCATCACAAGAACATGTGCTTTATTGGTTTTGTTAAGTATTATGTAGATTCAGTTTTTTCTAACTGTAATTTTCAACTTATTTCAGTCATCCTTCAGTAAAAAAATACATGTAATGTATATGAAATGGAAGCTTTAAATCTCCAGCATGTTCTCCTTGATGAAATCGGGAATAGTCACTTTATAATGTGCCCAGTGTGTCTTTTCTTGCGTGGATGACTTTGTCCTGCTGAACTCTACCATCAATGTATTAGTACAGCGTAACAGGGACTCCAGGCCTTTGCTTGTTTGCTAGGAAATTTCCTTCCTGTTCTGTGCATTTCAACACACGTGTGCCTTTCTCATTCTGATAATACTCTGTATGCCAACCAAGCTGCTGTTTCAGCAAAGCATTTTCCTTTGAAGTACGTGCTGGTTTGTGTCAGGTTACTTTTTCATGTTAGCAATGACAAAAGTAAACCCAGGACTACTCCTTGGTTTTATTTTCCAGGGTTTATTATTGTATTTACAGTTCCCTGTAAGAAGATACAACCCTTTCCCAGTAAGAGTTCTAATACCTTTCTATGGTTCAAATACTAACGACCCATATACCCATATGGAAAGGAGAAGGATAATCAGTTGATGAAGGAGGTATCTCTAGGGGCTGATGCAGATGAATAGAAAACTTAAATCATTATAAATATTACTGTACTACACTTTGGTACAACCGAAAAAAAAAAACCCTTTCAAAGAAAATATTTCATGTTCCCGAAGTCAAATAAAATTCATAAACAATAGGAAAAGAAATTACCAGATGGGGGTTTTTATATCTGTAAAAAATAGTAAGACTACTTGGCTGCATTGCACATAGGCAATAAAATTAGATTCATTCAGATCCCTTTTAACGTAAGCCTCGTTTCAGGCTGTAAGCAAGAAATGTCCACTGTGCTTTACAAAGGACGACAACTAGAAAAATCAATGCAAACAAATATCCCTTTCTTTTCTGATTTACCATTTCTCATGAGAGATGACAAACAAATGATGTCTCCTCTGAGTCTGAGCGTAGCTGTATTAGCATTTTGCTAGTACCAGGCAGTATGCAAAAACAGCCATCGTGTGGGACGCCTCCAACACCTACAGGTAGCTGTTTTAGGGGCACATCCTGGTTTGTGGTGAAACAGGTTTGACTCAGCCAGCCTCTTGACCTGCTCAGTGATACCAGGTTATCATCTCAGTAACTCCAAGGTTGGACTGTCTTGTTCCTATTGCTGACTGGGCTGACTGCTCCACCATCCATAAACAGAAGGCATAAAGGTGATTACAAACATAAGAAAGTAGTTTTACATATTGTCTTGCAGTCTTTCCATATAGTCCCTAAGTTCCTTGGAATCACCAAGATTCATATCTTGGCATACCCATTTAATATTATCATCACTGTCAAATAGAATTGAGTTGGTGTAGGGGCCTCCATCCTCCGGCAGTATTGTTGTATATGAAGTGAACTTTACTCGCTTCTGCTTTGGCCCAGAAGGATTTATAGGTTCACTTTTAACTTCTTTTTCACAAAGGTACTCAGAAGATCTGAGGATGTGATTATGAAGAGTCTTCTGAGAACTCCCATTAAGGAGAAAGTTGCTTTCTTCAAACTGCATTCCTCTGTCAATCATGGTAGTGCACTCCTCTGATGGGAGCGAAATGTCAACTGGGTTTTCCAGCAGTTCAACCTCATTTCCAAGCCAGACCCAGTCATGGGAATGGGGAATGTTGCCTTGCTCGCTCACAGCAAACCTTTTATGCCTGTACTTCCAAGCAAATGCCACACAGTTAATCAAAAAGACCAAGATTGCTAAGCAGAAAACACACAAAAGGGCATACATGCCAATCTCCAAATCTGTTAATCCTCTTGGAGTCAATGCAAGATCACTGGGATTGTTTTCTCCTGGTATTTCTACTTGTGCAGGGAAACCTGTGAAGGCAGTTGGGTTATTTTGGAGCTGGCCATCCTCCAGGGACTCCTGATCAATGGGAGATATGAAAGTTGTGCTTTTGTTTGCATTGTCCTCATGACTGGACATGTCCTCATAGTTTTTGGACCACTCTTGTGCTGTCCTCTCTTGTTCTGCAGATTTCTCTATAGAATTGCTTGCATGGCTTTTAAAATCTCTGTCCACTTCATCAATGTCATTAGTGCTTCCTTTTTGGTCAGAATCTTTTTGACCAAACTTGACTTTGACACTTCCTTTCCCAACAGCCAGAATGCTCTTCCGCTTCGTCTTCTGACATGGCTCACTAATGACCATTTCAATTTTAATCAGAGGTCCTTGCCCATCCCCTTCCGCCACCACCCCAGGCCATCTGGACTGAAGGTTTTGGTGTGCAGACACTACCATCTCATCCAGGGAAGTGATGGTGATTGAGAAGTCCTTGGAGTCATAGATATCTAGTGGTGTCACTGACCCATCACTGAACAAAATCCAAGCACTGACTATGGCTTCCTGGGGGGAGAGAGGATAAGGGGGGGAGAAAAAAAAAAAAGGTAAGAGAGCATATACCAGACACTCAGTTGTTTAAGTCTGTCTGATGCAAAATAAATACACAGTTTAACTTTGGTTTATTTTGTTTAGAAAAAAAACCCAACCAAACAAAAAAGAAACTCCAGCTGTCCACTCTGCTTCTCATTTGCTTCTTGAACACTGCTCTTGTAGTGTTCTCTTGACCACTCAGGTGTTTATCTCATCTTCAGGAACTGTCAAACACACGGTCATCTAAACTTAATAAAAGGTGCTGAAAAAAAACCCCACAAACTTGACAATTCTTTTTTCATTCTGAAGTCTCTTTGGAATGCCAGGGCCCCATGATGAAAATAATCATATTTCCACGGTCCTGGTTAATTAATTTTATAAAGGCACTTTAATGGGGAATTTCTGTAATACTGCAGTTCTAATGCCATAATTAACACAACATGCAGAGCTGTTATGTGTTGGGGTGGTGATCTCATTCAGCCCATTAACACAAATTCCATTAAGAATACAACTCAATGCTATATTTTATATTTTCTGTCATGCTTTCAAATATATAAGATTATGTGAAATACACAAAAGTGATTGTAGTTCTTTCTGGGAACTATAGAAACACACTCAAAAATGCCATTTTTAAAGATGTTTTGATCAAAACAATTTGTCTTACTGCAAAGATAGTTACACTTTCTCTAGTGATACAGAGTCTCAATTCTGTAATAAATAAAATGAAAAAGGTGTATGTAATTTATTATCTGAAAGCTATTTAATTCCTCAGATTACACAGCTCAAAGTAACCACAAACTCATCAGATTTCAGCAATGCAGATCATGAAAAGTTATGTACGTGCAGCCAAAAGGTCCTTTTGGCTGAACTGTCCTTGTGAGACGATCAAGGCTTGGGGTTTCTACCTCTGCTTACGCAGCTGAGCCATATTTTCCCATAGAAGCGCCTTGAGCGGCGTGTACACGCTTTCTACAGCATTATGCACGCACAGCCCCGTCCCTGACGTTCCCTGTGCTGCGCTGGTCTCCAGACTAGTTCTGAGGAGTTGGCTGGTCGTTCTGTATGGGTGTTTGCACCTGCAGGAGTTGGGCAGTAAGATGAGCAGCCTTCACTATGTGAAGTTACTGCTTTTCACAAAGTCATACATCGTATGCAGTGTCTAAAATTTACAGCAAGTAGCTTTTCCCTAGGTTCTGACAAAACACAGTAAACAAATAAATTAATTCTGTATGCTGTTTTGGATCATACCTGTTTCGGAGTGTGAAGGATATCATACGCAGAGGTGGTAGAAACGATGGCTCTCTTACTTCCTTTACTGATTTGTAAGGAGAGGGACAAGCCTGAAACTAGTTGTACTCCTAGGTCCGTAATGGTTACACGGTCATCTAGAACTATCACTGTCTTCTCTGCCAAGATGGAATCAGAAAGAGGTGACAGAACCTTGAAAGAGAAAGCAAACGCCTTGCATGAAACAGCAGCCAACTGTGTTTAAAGCAAGATTAGCCTCTAATTGACAAAACACTTTGGATTAATCTCAGGTTTGTCACATCCATGTATAAGCTATAACTGATGTTTCCCCCAAGACATTAAACTCATTTACTGCTAAATTACTTGATAAATAAAAATACTTGAATAAAACAATAAAAAATTGCAGCTTCATCTCAACAATGGAGTATAGATTAAATTAAATGGATTTTTTTTTTTTTTAAGAATAAAATTCATTTTTGTGTGGTCTGTAAAACCTGCTATGAATGCAGTATAGCACAAGGCATAGTGTAAGGCACTAATTGACACTGAAACTCAATAAAGACATACATAAGTGTACAAAGCGTGGCTGATAGGAACTTGGCCTGATGCCTTTATAGGGACAGAGGACCTGAATGAAATGAAAAGTGAGATTTGCAAAAAGATTTTGAAAATCCCACTGGGTGCCTGTCTGCATTTTTCAGTGCCAAAATAATCCTGTCAGTTTGCTCTAAGACCTTGTTTCTAACATGCTCAGGAGACAGTCAGCTTTCTACTGGTGCCCAAACCAGCTGCTTCAAGCCCAAAATATTTGAGGAGCAATTTCTTTAAGCTAACACGAGAAATCTACAGTGTAGCTACCTGCATCGGAGCAAGCTGCCTTCTGCTGTTAGAGTCACGAGAGGGAAAGAGACATTTTAAGGGCAGAAGTCCCTTGATCTCTTTGTGATGTTAGGTTTAGGCTGAAAAGAGCTGAGCCCTAGAAGTGCCTGTTTCTTTGGGCTGACTACAAAGCAAACTTAGTGTGACTGGAACATCATGGGTGTTTGCAGTTAATAAGAGCCCCAGTGCTTATATTC
This sequence comes from Tetrax tetrax, assembly GCA_009806455.1. NCBI lineage: Eukaryota > Metazoa > Chordata > Aves > Otidiformes > Otididae > Tetrax > Tetrax tetrax. Next base: position 139,167 of record WHYT01017567.1, read on the forward strand.
CTTTATTTTCATTAAGAAATATGCATGAAGTTAGATAGAGAAACAGGTGGTGAAAATACTACTCAGAGATTTTTGAAGATTATTTTTGTGTCCCCTTTTTTTTTGTGTGTCATTTTGTGAATGTAAAGGGACCAACTTTTCAAAGACATCTAAGCATATAAAGATGCCTGTAGTCTCTAGTAAAATTTTTTAACAGTGAGGTTCATAAAGTCCCACTTAAATTAAAAGAAACTGGTTGTGTGCATCGTGTAACCCATTTCACTGGTCAGAAAAACCTCACTGTGTTCCTAGTCACATTAACATGGATAAACCCCTTCAGAAATTTCACCTAAATGTATTTTATGGAAGTGACAAATAGTAAAAACAAAAAGCCATTCAAAATTCTTTTTAAGTTCAGCATGTAATTTTTTTTTCAGCTTGTTTCTTTCTGAGAGCAATTAGTTGTATAAGCTAATTAGCCGTTGCGTGTGCATCCAGAACTGTCTCTACACAGAAGCTACAGATACATCTTAGGCTGTACCTGGACCGTGGTGATGCCATGCTCGCGACCGACCAGAACCCGGCCATCTTGAAGCTTAGCAATCTTGGGTTCTTCTACCTTCATGAAATCAGTCACAAGGTCAGTGATGTCAAACTGCCACTCAGAGCCTAGCATATAGGTCAAGTGGCCACCAAACTCAGAGGATTCAGCCACAAACTGTGTGAGGACTCGCACCATGGCATGCTGATACTGGAGGGTACAGCCTCTTCCTTTTTTCTCATCATCCTCTTCATCCTCACTGTCACGGGTAGGCCTGTAAATGGATTCAGGTTTGTTAGATGCATCACCATGATGCAGAGCTTCAGCTGCATGGTATTTTCAATTGAATTGATGTTATCATGTCATCTACTGTGTGAGAAACAGGAAACCAGATGCGTAGGTTACTAAATCTGGGTGAGATGCTTATACAGCTTTTTGGTGCTGTACAGTTTGAAAGCTACTGTCACTTCTGTTTGTGAATTCTTTCTTTGAGTGGGACCTCCTAGCAACTTGAAAATATGTCTGCCAATGCTGAGATTTCAGTGGAACCACCTCTTGTTCACCGTGTCTCCAAATAGCAGTCAAATCTTGTAGAGGGCTAAGGAAAGCAGTGTGAACTGTTTATGAGAGAGCAATTCCGGAACAAACCCTTGTAGCAGCTCAGCAGGGATGAGCAAAGATGCTTTAACATCCTTTCCTCCACCTTTGCCCATAGCTCATAGGTTTATTAAGCCCTCTGCATTTGTGAAATGATTTCACATTCAATCTCATACAGTTCATGCAAATGTCTGGTATATTTAATCATGTAATGACCACGTGGGGCTTCCAAAAAAAAACATATTTAGGTGCTTAAACTACCACTCAGGACGTCAGTTACTCAGATTACACCAGGCCAGACTGGTGAGACTGCCACTCAGCCCATAAAAACAATCGCAGCGTTAGACACACTTTCTTTAACATTTTCTAACTATCTGTCCCCCTTGCAAAATATAACCTGTGAAAATATAACAGCTCTCCATAAACCTTATATGAGGCATCACAGTGATTTGTACATGATAGCAGTGCTGTCACACCTCACAGGATTTTGTCTGCTTTAAAACCCAGTTTTCCATCATTTTTTTTTTCCCTATTGTTTATTCCTTGGGACAAACTTCTCTCTTTCAAGTTGGGTATTAAGCACTGGGTGGTCACACTTTTACTCATTATGCCCACATGCTGTGGAATTCATTGCTCAGAAATAATTTGCCTTCCTCTTTTACTTATTTATTGAGCCTGAAGCCACCTCTATAGCAAGGGTAAGCATCTTATTTTTCACTGTATTTTGGGAAGTAGTTTTGTGTTTACTGTGTTCCTTTATCTTCTCCTTTGAAATACTAGCTATGAAAAACTATTATAAAAGAGAATTGCTTTTGTTATAAATTGTTTTATGACAAAGCTGGCAAACAGTAAGCTGAAAACATATCTAAGAAAAGCTCTTGTGCTCTTCAAAATGATAGAAAGTTCTGGTTTTACAGAACCTAATACACTGGAAATACATTTTCAATGCATCACTTGTTAGCTGAGTATATATAGTTGGCCTCAAGTAGATGGTATTTGGTACAGCCTTTTTTGGTTTTGTGTGTAGAACAGTGTCCAGCATTAGTCACTGAATGAAACATCATTGAATAAACATGGAATTGTTAAGAAAAAAAATGGATCTTAAAATAAGATTTACATTACACAAAGAAATTAGTCTTACAGAATTAGACTAGCAGGGTTTTTCAGGGGAACTTTAAATTGTTCTCTCCTTCCCAACACAAGGGTCTATCTGGAATATGAGCTGAAGCCAGGTGGCCAGCAGAACAGCCGCAAGGGAAGTACTGGAGAGGGAATATTCATAGAGCTTACACAGCCCGTGCCTTGTAAAGATTGCTTTCGGTTTTATAATGCTGTAAAACAATTTATGAACTCCTTCATGTTCCCACTTCCCATTTATTCCTGTATTCTGACCCTCTTCAGCTCATCTAAACCTAAACTTATCTAAACCAGCTCTGAATTATCTGAGACTTGGGGAAAACCAGGTTTAGCTCTAAGATTTCGGGATTTGACCCTCTTTTAGTAATACAGACAGTTACATTAGTACCTGGGCGGAACTGGAGAAGAATGCACAGAAGCTACTCAGGTAAGAAGTACTGTGGAGATTTTGAGGAAAAGAGCGACAAAAACTGTGGGAAACATATTTCTTATTGGAAAAGAGAGACAGAACCAGTGTTCTGTGGCTTGAAGAAAAATGTTCACATGTTCAACATTTAGGCTGGCTTAATTTTTTTCCAGAACTCAGTTTTCTGTTTCTGTTACATAACCAGATGTTTTGCTCAGATCCCATGTGCTACTGTTATTCATATTTATTTCTGTGTGTATTTCTTTCTATTTGCAGTATTTAAAACGGGACTGTTCAAGAGGAAACACATTCAAAACATTTCAGCCCCAGTCCCATGCAGCTCATAAATGAAAAAAAAAAAAAAGAGCAGAGATAAGGAGTGTTGCACAAGGGCACAGAGGGAGCACTTATTACCAGGCTTGTGACTGTATGTGCACCAGTACTACCAACCAAAAAAAGATGATTCAAGTCCAACTCTTCCCTTGTGGTATCTCTAACAAACAAAGGTAAGAGCTCCATTTCATTACAGAAACGTTTATAGGTGTTTGTATCTGTATACTGCTCCTCAGAAATAGATGGTTTTTATTGCGTTCAAATGTGGAACATCAGAAAAGCATCCCTAAACCACGGAAAGGGCAAGGCACTTTATGGCAGTGCAAAGTAAAAAGAGAGCTGTTTGAATTTTCAGTACTAGCTTTGCAAGTTTGCTTTACCAGGTAGCAACTCAAATTTTTTTATTTTTAAAAAGAATTATACCCATTTCCACTTCAAAGCCACAAATCCATGACTCAGTAAGTCAGAGCATTTCAGTGTTTTGTCTCCACAGGCCCAAAATAATGTCTGAGATCCGTTGAATTTCATAGTTCCCTTTAGAGTCTTAAACTTCTTGTTGCAGCGTTTTCAGTAGGCTTAAAATCTTTCATTAAGCAGTGAGCTCATTTTTTGTTTTAAGACCTGTCTTCATGAATGTAAGGTATAGCTGCATATTGTGCTTTTTTTCCCTTGGTCACCTCCAAGTTAGCTCTGGATATCTCTCAGAATTCTTCTTACCCTGTTTCTTGCTACTTGGCAAACTTGCTTGGAAGACTTTTTTGCTTTTCTGGAGTGAGCCAAGGTTGCCAGAATTACATTTAATTTACATTTCACACAGAGAAAGCCTTTGCCAGAGAGCTGAGTTAAACCAGCAGCCCTGTTACCGGAGTGCCTGCTAGCACTGATCTCATCAGTGATCTGTCAGCTTTATAGTAGAGATGCTGGCTGTGAGCAGTTTAAGTTTGTCTCTTTTAATTTGCACCGCTCAAACAGGGAATCCAGTTCTTGGGCCAGATGCTAAATTCTCTGTTAAAAAAAAAAACAAACCCTAAAGAAATCAGTTTTGCTGGGTTTGAATTTGAAATACTCATTAAAAGTCATGTATTTAAAAAACATTTGCAACACCCCTAATTGAAAAAAAAAAACTATTTCGGATGCAAAACACTAGAAGTTGAATTAGTTGCACAAGAATAAGTTGCACATAGCTCCACTCACAGTTCAGGAAAAAGTGCAGTTTGGTACCTTTACAGATCTTGAAAATACAGTCTACCTATAAATAAAAAAAAATCTCTGTGGCCTTGTCTTCACAGGACATTAAAAGCAGTTAACTAAAGGAGTGAATTTACAGGATATTCATGTTGTTATTCACAAATGGAATGGTTTGAATCCAGTTTCACTTAATTCGCCTTAAAGTAAGGCTTTATTTCTGAGTGGCAGCACTCACACAGAGGTTTAACAAGAGCAGCTTATTTTTTTCCTGCATTTAAGTTAGGCTAACTTTCCTACTTTTGTCTCTAGTACTAAAGAGGACCAAAGTACAGCTACCTCCTCATTAACCACTAGTTCAACAGACTGCCATTCATAAGCAATATCATGTCTGGCTTAACTCTGTTTTGTAGGATTTGAAGGTTTATGCTGCTCAGAGGTTTGCAGTCATAATGGCTTTAGCACCTACAGCTCAGTAAGGGCACACACTGGTAAAAGTCCAGTAAACTACGTGCCTGGCACTGAAGCATATGCTGGAGTCATGCTGTGTGATGGCTGCCTCCCTGGGAGCCTTATGGAAACAGTGTGCTTATCCCAGTTGCAAATATTTACTTAAATTAAATTTCCAGCTTGGTCTGTGAGACCTTAGCCATGCAGTTCCTATTAATGCAGGTTGGATCCCATGTAAATGTATGGGCACAGAGCTTGTGTAGGGACTTCAAGAAGAAGGTAATTATTTTTCAGATGTACAAGGAACCAAAACAAATGTTCTTGTTAGACTAGCAGAGTCTGGCTGGACCTCTTCTGTGCTCTAATATTTGACTTTAATTTCAATAGACACATTTCGTTTGCTGAGATTGTGGATTTTTCCGCAGCCCGTTGCAGAGCAGAGTTCCTGTTGGCCCAGGCTCGTTGGAGGACCGCATACCGTGCAGGAGCCACAAGCACATCCAGGGAGCTGGCTTTCATCTGGCAAGGGAGGCTCCTCGGATCTGCAGCGGCACACACCACAGATCAGGATCTCTGGATAATAATAAAGGTTTGCCAGACTGACCTGGTAAATTGTATTACTACTCCTACAATAGGGACACTATGGTTTTTTTTCCAGTTTCCACCATAAAAGCAGCCTGTTTTTCTTATCTTTTTCTTTCTATTCCTGTAGCAAGTTCCTGCTCTGACAGCAGTTCAGACCAGGTAAAAAACCGACAAAGTTCAAACTGAGCTAAGTATGTGGCATTTGTAAAATTTTTGTAAAGACCCTGTCTTTTTTATTGTTTTGTGAAAACAATGTAAACAAAAACAATTTAGTGAAATTATTCAAGAGCTTAGGTAAGCAAACGTGTAATCACATGTATTTTACCATTACAAACACGACAGGGCTCACAGGGAGAAGCAATACATTTTATTAGATCAACAAACATCACTGGGAAGAACAGTGATTTAAGGCATACAAACACTTTTTCAGGTCTGAAATAGAAGCAGCTATATTCAGATGAAGATCAGCCATACTGAGGCAGTAGTTTCACAAGTGTTTCTTTGGTTGACAGCACCAATAAAAGCATTTGAAAGATTATTTTAAACTCAGTCATATTTTGCCCTCTGGCTCTGCCCCTCAGACAACTGGACCAGCACAGCCATGCCAAGCACGTTGGAACGAGGCAGTGGGGGAGCCTCAGGAGATGAAGGGATGCTTGGGATGCTTGGAGGTTGCTGAAGTGTCTCAAATGCTCAAAAATTTTACCTTCTTTGTATTGATGAAATACTTCACAGCAATGGTTAGGTCTTGCCAAGAAGACAAGGGAGTGGTGTGAAGATCCCAACCCTAGTGAACAGGAGGACAGTAGAAAATTGTTTTGTCTGTGGTGAGGTGAGGAATGAAGACGACAGATTGCAATCCTTCCATGGCCAAACCTGAGGACAGCGACATAGTTTCAGGGCCGTGTGTGACTGACCCTAAATTTAAGACTGCCTATGCCTATTGGCAGGGATTTGCGAAAAAATCCAAGATTTAGATGCCCTCTTCTTTTTAAAGTATTTTCCTTTAAGGACAGATATCAAAAGCCTCACGGAAATTGCAAATACTGACTCTAACATGAAAGTGAAGTTGCAGCAATACAATGCTGTACCACACCTACTGGGAAATGCTTGGCTTTGAGTTTCTTTTTAAAGATTAAAGCACTTTCTCTTTCAAACCTCTTCTCAGGTATCACACAAGACAACCCTCTCACTGTGCAGCACTAACATGGTGTTACAGATACCGGGAGGGCACTGTGAAGAATTACAGGCTGAGCCACTGTTCAGAATAAGTGATGTGGCCTCCTGGCTGTGTCACTGAATGAGGATTCAGGAAGCCAGCCTGCAGCTCCTGAGTCTAGTCCAAACGTCTCGTGTGCTTCAGGTCACCATTTAAAAACTCATCATAAAAATTCCCTCATGTTTTAGGATACTGGGAAACCTGTAGCTATGAAGGAGATGGAGGTATAAGCAGATTCAAAAATAAAGAGGAAAAATTGGAAAAAAAAAGAAAGGAAAAGCCACTAAATCTCAGGTAAAACCCATCCAAATCTAAAAATAAAGGGAATGTAAAAACCTTATGTACAAAGTAAATGTCAGAGTAAGCACAACTAATGCTAGTCCTAGATTGCCTATTGATTTAAAGTACCCCCAAAGTTTAAAAAAATCCACATGAATGTTCCATAAAACAAGGGATGATTTATTTATAGTTGAAGCCTTTCCCATTCACGTGGGCATGGACTGCTGACACACAGTGTCATAAACTACCAGCTGCAATTCTGGGGGATAATACAGTGTCCATACTTTCTCTTCCACCCTTCATGGAAAATGCTTGCTGAAGATGTGCCAGCAGCTCAGATCCAGCTGAGCAGCAGCAAACTCCACCACTTGCCAGCTTGCAAACCAAGCAGACCCTCAGACCATTATCTTTATTTCAGCTGGCCAAATAAATCAGAACTAGACACCAGGGGGTAAATTTCCAGAACGGTGTGTAATGGCTTTAAAGTCAGAATGTCCACGACTGTTAACCACAGTTGAATGTCTAACTCACTGAGCTTGCTGGTGAAAGTTTCCTCCTATAATAAACAGCAACAGCCTAATCCTGCAGCTGTTTACTCAGCAAAATCCCCACTGGCTTTAGCAGGAGCTGCGCCAAAGGGAGCGTTACAGCAGAGGAAGGTAAGTTAAGTAAGCCGGCATATGTTCAGTTCATTCCTCACCTAGCACATCTCTTCCTTCCACAAATGGAAGCTTTGCCTTTATTGCTGAAGCAAACGCAGAATCTTCTCTCGTGCCAAATCCTCATCATCGCTTCTGTCACAGGCAGGAAAAACGTCCCTGTAGCTAAGAGGTAAGTCAGTCCACTTCTTTGGAGCTCATCATCTGAGTATCCTGAAAATTGTGTCCTATTACCCTTAGTTTTATGCCCTCATAAAGTGTTAGACAATTCTACTCCAGTGCTGTCTATTTGGGCTCTTTAAGGCTCTTCAATAGCTGCGACGTTCTCCTGGGCTAGGACTGCCACAGTGTTTAGCACTACACTTACTGCTGCCAGAAACGCTTTTGCACTGTATTATAAATCTGAGCTGCTGTCAGGCCTTGTTCTCCAGTAGTATTTTTCAACTTAGCCTGAAATCCACCAATATAGCAGTGTTCCTGGAAGTCCTTAATCTTGACAATTGTCCAAATGATGGTTGTTCTACAGTTGGTATTTCGCAAGGGATGGATAGAACAGAACTCAAAATCCCTGCCCCCCGCCTTCCTTTTTTTCCCCATCCATATTTCTCCTGGTAGAATCTATTCATCAGAATATAGTCTTCAGTAGGAGCGTAAGTGGGGTTTTTTTGCCTAATTCAGATCTACTAAATAATGCTTCAGCCACAGAGTGCATCTGTACAAAGACTGAATAATCATCCAAAGTCCACACACATGCAAGAGGTCCAGGTTCTTTTCCTCAGATTTGCACATCAGTGTGTATGAAGATAGGATTTCCTGAGATTGTGTAGAATTGATTAATGCTCCAGGCAAAGCCACTGACTTTTAATCTACACAGATCAGGATAAAATGTAGCCTACTGATATCATTGCTGCATGTTTTAATGAAGGCTAAGACAGACTGTAAAGCTAATTTTAAACAGGAGAGTGTAGATTCTGAGAAATACTCTAAAAAATTGTTATGTTCTGAAATCAGAGGCCCTGGGCACGTACCTGGAGTGTGCCAGTGCTGTAAGCGTACCTTTTATTGGAGGTGACGGGTATCCTCCAGCCTTTGATCTGGCTGAGCTCTGTATCAGAGATCTCTATCTGCAGCGGGAGCCGTGGAACCCAGACCGTCACTTCTAACTGGGTGGTAAAATGCTGGTAAGTGAAGTTAACAATAGTATCCACTTTGCTTTTCATTTCCTTGCCATTAACGAAGATGGAGTCACATCTGTCAGAAACCTTAAAAAAAAAGAAAAAGATTAATTAGGAAATGAATAAAATTTCCTGAGAAAGCAGGAGGAATGATGCATCAGTCCAAAGACAGCACTGATAATGCAAATCGTGCATATTGTATTTTCAGTTTTCTAATTAGTAGCAAACAGTGATAAGTGGACCCCAGGGAAACAATTCTGCTTTCCTCAATGGATACTACCCAAACTACAAAAATAATTTAATGATGTTATATAACCTATGTGAATCTTTTATACTTGGCAAATTAAACTTTTCATGAATCAAACTCCATGTGCATCAAAGTTTATGATTACAACTTGCTTAAAGAACCTGGAAAAAATGGGGCCATATGTTACTAAGAAAAAGACTGACTCAGAACCATAAAACAGAATCCTTTCCCTTTTCCTTGAGCACTGTAATGCTGAAAGACAAAGATCCCCTTATGGCTCGTGAGCAGAAGTGCAGCAGAAGCATTAATTTTTAGAACCTCTCAGTAATTGTTTTAGCAAAATGTACTGGTAGTTGCTTTGTGTCATTATATGAAATTGCTGCCAAAACTAACACGTGGGCTCTAAACTACCTGTCATCTGCCCTCTTGGTCTCAGGGATCCTCTGGCACAAAATCAAGGTCCTGAGCACAAATCTTATTTATACAAAAAACAGAATGTAGCAACGCATTTGACCTCAATCCTGGAAACATGGAACACTACTTCATGAAGTGCAGTTTTTAATATATTTAAGAATGTATGTGTATACTTTTACATTATATATACACACAAAGACATTTAGATTGATGTATACCATGTTTACACGCATGTAGATGTGTGTATATATTATATGCAAATGTACCTGTGTACAGGTTTGCATTCTGCTTTGAAGCAAGAGAGAGGTGATAGCCCCCAACAGCATCCATGTACTGTGGTTTTAATCTTTTAAAACCATGCCTTATGAGATGTAGTCGTGTTACTGAAATGGACTTTGTTCTCTTGTCAGGACTGGTCTCTGTCATGTTGTATAATGCATTGGGACGCAGATCTGAAGGGATTCTGGCTAAGCCAGTGCTTAAGTTCTGGTTTACTGAAGTTACTGAGATAACTCATGTAGACTTCAGTGGGGAATATGCTGAAACACAGGCTGGGTTTGCTCTGCAAATGTACCTCAAATCTTTTCTGACATTACCAGGAATTAAGGGTTACTGAGCCAAGAGAAATTACAAAAAAAATGTGTAGCAGGCTTGCTTTTTTTCCCGCCCCCTCAAAGGCAGTCCTCACACATTACTTTGAAATTAAGTTTATCCCACTTTAAATCTGGGAATAATATAATTTTCCTCTTGAACGTGGTATATTGCTGGTAGATGGACAATACCTGAATTCTACCATCATATGGAGCACATTTAAACAACAAAATGTTGCCTAAATGGCTCTCATAATGCCTTTAAGATTTATAGGCAACTTGCCTAAGAATCAGCTACTTCAAAAGGAAAACAATACAAGGAGCTTTTATGCAGGTCATTCAGTGATGAGTTTCCTTTCCAGAATTATTGTGACAACATTGAAAAATATGGCAATTCTCAAGCCAACATGGAAGGAGAAACATTTGGGACCATTGTGCCAGTTGATCTGTTGGTACGTATCCACCGAACATCAACCATATCAACAGACTGTTTCACACTTGGTGAGACCACCCAGCCAAACTTTTCAGATTGTCCCTTTTACAAGATCATGGTCCAACTAACATCATTCTCCTGTACTGCTTATTATTACATAATAGTTTTGCTAAAATATTGTCAAGTGCCTTGAGATCCTTGCTTGAAAAGCTCACTCTGATGGTTTTTTTTCTCCATATGCAGTACTCTATATATAAAGTAAAAGAGCTGCAGTTCCACATTTGCCATTTTCAAGTTGGCTTCTGAGATCCTAATCAATGTGCTGAAATGACAATCAATTGCTTTTTCACAAAGGGACTAAACCAGGTTGTGAGGGATGGAGCAAAGGAAACTAAGTCACTCTTCTGGAGAGAACACTCCTTCCATGTAAATGCTTAATGAGTCCAAGAATTAAAAAAAAAACCAAAAAACAAAAAACAACCTTAGCTATCTGACAAAGAGCTTGAAATAGACTCCAGGCTCAGGAGTACCACAAATGAGATGGAGCATACTGAGAGTCTTTGTTTCCCCCTCATAATGTGTCACAAGTGTCTCTGGAAAGTTTAAGCACATTAATCAAGCCCATTAATTGAATGAGCAGCTGAGATTCTAAATCATAAAGCCTACATCTAGGGAGTTTTGTGAGAATTAATACAAGACAGAAATAATTAAGAAAACTCACAGAGGGAGGGATAAACATCAAGACTGGATCAGGGGAATAACTAATATCTGACATGACAGCGGCTAATATTTTAGATTCTCCTCTTGCTGCTTAAAATGTTCTTGTCAGCAGGCAAGAAAGGTGCTAAATTAGGGAACTGAAAGATGGACTTTAATTGTAGCTGTAAAAATATCAGACTAGGCTTACAAATTTCATAGATTATATGTCTAGACAGAGCTATTCAGCCATTTACATACTGACCAAGGGGTAAGCATAAATCAGCGTATATAATTATGCTATAGAAGTTCATCCAGTGGCCTTGTGTAGAGTTCAGAACTCATGTTTCACTTAAGTCTATTTTCCCAAAAATAATCCAGCCTTGAGAAGAAAACTTAGATGATGTTGTTTCAGTTCTCTATCTGGAATTTGGGTTTACTCTATTTGGTACAAGAAAAGCAAAGGATTTAAAGGAAAATTAAGTTTATGTTAAGTTTATAAGAGTGAAAACCACAGCCATCAACCGACTCCAGCTGAACCCTGTGATGAAGTATGTGAAACCATGACCACTGTGCGCTCAGGCTAGGCTACAGCTCACCTGAGGAAGCCTCTGTTACACTTACGTACATTTAGTTACTGCCACGTTTCATTCACTCCACCTTACAGCAGTTACGTTCAAGTAGGCTTGGTTCATCTGAAGGAAACAAGAACCCTGAGCCTGTACAGAAAACGCCCAGTGCTCCTCTTTCACTTGGGATCTACTACGGAGTGCTCGGGTTCACCGGGGGGCAAACTCTGACGCAGCAGGGTAACACAGGCAGTTGCATTAGCAGGTGACTTAGTGCACAGATTTCTTTTGAGCTGCTGGTTCTGAGGGAAAAAAAGAGGGGAAAATACTATTCTGCGAGCACTAGACAGTTGAGAAGGCACAGCAAAAACTTAGAATGCCACCCTCTCCTCTAAAATGTACAGCGCAAGCCTGATCAAACAGCCTGACAAAAATCAGAAAGTGCGATTTGAGTTTACAGCCAGGAGGGCAGGACAGCCAGGGATGTGCGCTGGTGGGCAGGACAAGAGAAGGAGGGCTGCAATTAATTAACCTCTCCCAGCTTTGACGCAGGTGCTTGGTACCAAGCCCCACAAGTAACTGTAAAAAGCACAATTTGCAATTTGCCCTGTACAGCCTGTCACAGCCTCCTCGTTTTAGACTAATCCAGTGCAAAAGTAGCTAGCAGTCCAAAAGAGTAATTGGGAAATTGTTTGGTGTTCAGGTCCGCAAAGGTTTACGCACCCTTTGGGCAAACGGGTGAAATGGAGAGCGTGGGAACTACAAGAAAACAAGCAATGCCTGTTGCATGGTTCAGCTTTACGTGCAGGTTTGATTCCAGAGCCCATACCTTACCGTCAGCTTGCAGGTCAATTTGTAAGGAGACTGAATGAGATGTAACAGAAAACAGTTGCAATCTTTGTGCCTGTTTACCACTTGGGAGTTTTTCAGTTAAACAAGACTTTGCTGTTACATGCCTGCTTGGCACAATCATTATTTTTTCTTTCACCCATCACTCCCTTGTGTGGGAGGAGAGAGCAAGATGGCTTTAGGGGAGGCCAACACATGGACCTCTCCTCTCAGCAGCACTTCAGGGCTTCCCCGGCCCTTACTGCTACCCCACGTTCATCTTTTTTCAGACATACACTTCTCACCAATATTTATATGAGTGGTGTGCGCACACAGCTGTGTATGAACGTATAATGAATTTTAAAGGAAAAGCTATTACCTAAGTGAAGTAATTCTGTTTAATTTGGTATGAAGCAACAGTGAGTAAGTGGATGTAAGAGTGATACCAAGTAAGTACAATGCCAAACTGTCCTGTGGCACTTCTTTTAATCTCTGGATTGTCAACACAAACCAAAAGGATGGTGGTATTTTTACGACTCAACAAGGAAACTGAGGCATACACGGTAGGTAACAGAAATTGGTCTAACACACAGTCTTTTCAGCTGCGAGCTGTGCTATAGACATCATCTGGGGACCTGAGACTATAGTCAGGTCCCCAAATGATTTAAATTTCAAGTTCAACTCATCAGTGAAAAAAAAAAAATAGGTGCTTTTCACACTTGCTTTCATAAGAGCCTTCACCAGCAGAACTGGTCTTTACGAGAGGAGGTTTTGGAATTTTGCTGGGGTTTTTTTTGGTAGGTTTTTTTTTGTTTGTTTGTTTTGTTTTGGGCTTTTTTTTGGCCTGGAGTCAAGATCTACTGGCATTTAACTTAAGTTTAATGGAACAGATGTGCAGACTTCTGTTTTGTGACTCTGTTTTTTCAACAGCAAAACCCAACCTTATTCCAGTCCCTGCTTGAGACAATGCTATTTCTGGTGTCCAGCACACGAGACAGAGCCCAGAACGTGGTGTGGCTGCAGCCACCTGTCCTCTGCAAACAGGCCCACACAGCCCTGCTCCGGGAGCCAGAGCACTTGTGGACGGGGAGGTGGGAATGACAGAGCCTTTGTTTAAAAAGGTCAGAGGAACAGCGCACAGTGCTGCTTTGCAGTAAACGTGTAAGGGATGCAAAGTCCCATTCTTGTGGCTGAGGCTATAAAGAGAACAATTGTAACAACATTTTACAGTGAATGATGCCTAGAGTAAATGGCTCGTTCTCATAATAATCTTAAAACGGTAATTTTGTGGTATTTCCTGAACGCCGCCTTTTCCACCTTCTCTGTGCATTGTCTCTGGCATTGTCTTGTTGGCCCACTAGGAAGGACTTGCTGAGCTACTTCAAAGCCTAACGCTGTGTGTTTTTCTTCTGCCTCTTGCATCTTTTTATATGGCCACAGCATGGCTGTATCAGGTTTTTTCCCGGTTTGGATTATTTTGTACTTTGTTTTTATTATTGCTACACGTTTGCTTTAGAAGCAGAGTCTGAAATTACTTCCTCAGCTTGAGGAATCTGGCTTAGTGTTTGGGTACCAGCTGAAGACAAAAAGGATTGTTTTTCTTCCTGTGCTCTTCTTCCTCCCTCTATCAAACAGCTGCTCACCTCTGTGCCTGCTCGGGCTCCTGTCCCCCTCTGCACATTGCGGGAGTCCCTCCTAAACCAGCAAAGGGTCACAAAGATATGACTCACGTCTTCAGACAAACAAACACACAAAGGGTTTTCCCATTTCTTTTCAGCAAAGAAATGCTGGTTTTATTTAAATTTAGAATTATGCCTGCTAATAGTCTAGAAAATGCCAGACCTCTTGTTTTGGCTGTGGCTGTACGTTATGTCATGACACGTTAATTATTCTAGTGCACAATATTTGGCCGTATGCACATGGCAAGTGATAACATAAAAGTAGAAATTTCCATTAGATTTTCTCTTTTAAAATTAAAACTAATTGGCCAAGGTTGAATTACAGTTCTGCCACAGAACACACTGTCTGCTGTCGGGCTTGTGTGGCAGAGACAGTCCAGTGTCTCACCCTGTGCTTTAACGGTGCAAAACCTCTGCCAAGCGCTCCTGGGCCAACCCGTGAGACTCCCGTTTCTCCTGTACGGGCGGCAGCACCGCTGTGCGGGACTCCCGCGGTGAGAGGTCGCAAGGACGCCCGCGGTGAGAGGTCGCAAGGACGCCCGCGGTGAGAGGTCGCATGGACGCCTGCGGTGAGAGGTCGCATGGACGCCCGCGGTGAGGAGTCGTACTGGCCAGCAGGCCCCAGCGTGGTGGGAAGCGTCCCGTGAGGAGCAGCCGTTGCCCTGGCTCCTGGCACCCACGCAGCGCGACTCCCGAAGCAGTCCTCACATTGCGCGTATCAAAGCACCGCATGTTAAGCACTGCGAGGCTTAACAACGCATTTATTTCAGCCTCTTCCACAGGCAGGGATTTTTCCATGCAGTTAATTCTGGCAGTAGTTCTGCTTCTCCCTGCCCCAGCTGATGACGTGGACCGGGGTCTGCAGATACTGTCTCCAGGCAATTTGAGGCGAGTGGTAGATTAAGAATATACAGAGTAAAGGATGGCAAATGACATGATGCTGAAATTGAAACTAACGAAAACAGAAGTTTTATTTGCTTTTAATTTTAGACATGTGCAGAATAGTCTTGGAAGTGTCATTTTTTGAAACATTCTTTTCATGTTAATTTGTTTTTATTGGCAAATCAGTTCTCCAAGTACTGTTCTCTGGAATAGCTGCTGTTTCAGATAACTGTTGGCTATAGGAATCCCTCGAGACATGTTCTAAGGTTTGTTTCCTACTTAGAAACAATAGCAAGTGTTTAAGTTAAGTATTCCCCATCCCATGTGTTTGCTTTTCATCTTATTAGTGAATTAATAACGTTACATGGAAACAGTATGCAAACGGCATGATTCAATGCAGTCCAATAGCTGTACTTACAAATACAATTATTTCCCCCCTCCCAACTACCAGCCTTCACTGGAGAAAATGTAAAAACTGAAATATGTCAAGATGAGCCTGAAGCATTTCCACTGCTCTTCATCTTAAGTAGCCTTAAATTGCAACACCAACCAAGAAGAAAACCACATGCTTCTACACTGAAATGAGAGGTATCTCTAATCTTGTTGTTTGGGGAAATTTGGATTGGGGCAGGAAAGTTTGTTCAGCCCTTGTTACACTGTCCTGTAACAACAGGCCCGTCACATCATCTGCCAGCAAGAATACTGCTGTGTTTGGGTTAGTTATGTTCAGATATACTTGCTCTTTTTTTTTAATTACCCAATGCTGAAGGCAATCCAGTTGAATTAAGTGAGGGATAATCAAGAATCAAAAGCCAGAGTTTTGGAGTTTACCAGGCATTTAACCAGGTAGGTGGAGATTTCCAAAATTACATGAACAAATCCGTTGGGAAACCCAGGCCATTTTGAAATTAGCATTTTGTAATGGTCATTCTTCCCAGTTTTATTGTTCTAAAGGACTAAAGTGGGAGATTCAAAGTTCATGCCTGGACTTCAAGTTTCTTTCGATAGAAACAGAAATGCAACCTGACAACCACCTGCTGTGAAAGTGAGGAGTTAGTGGGAGCACAAGTGCTTCAGCATTCAGTGCAAGCCAGTCCCAGTTCAAGGCTCCTAAGAACAATCCCCATGGCTACCATGAGCTGCAGAGAGAACGCTGCAGGTACAGATAACAACAATATCCATGGCTACGTCTGCCGGACCGGGGCTAGCCTGAAGACTCCTTGTGGCAGTGGTACAAAATACAGACTGTAATTTGTACTCGGATCTGAAATGTAATGACGAGGAGTTAGAAGCAAGATTGAAAGGAAACTCTTTTGTCCAGGAAAGCAAAGGTTTGGAAAACCCACATAACAAACTGAAGTTCTGTGTGTTCAAGAGACCAGACAAACGTGATGTTCTGAGCGACAGGCTTGTGGAGGGGATTATCGGTTACACAGACGCACAGAGCTCCACGTGGACAACATGAAACCATTTTAATAGCAGCTCAAGAGCAGCTAGCACAATGGAGTTACCAATACCTTATTGTTTTATTGAAGAAGCCTCTGCTCATTTTCTCTGTAGATGTCACTATTAAACACTACTGATGATGAGAAGCAGGATATGGGGCAGGATGAGAATGGGTATTTGAAGTTTTAAGAGTGTTTTTACCTTTTAACCCCCATTGAAATGCACTGAACTAGAGGGAAGGACAGCATGGAAGACATTAACATTTTGGTTTAACAACAGAGACAATCGCTGTGGCTTAGAAAAGGTGCAATGATCCATGAACGTACAATAAGAATTTAAAAACCTGCTGTACTGAATGAAGTGTGCGCTATTCAAAAACTGTTGGTCTATGCAAAATTATTAACCAACATGTGAGATCTGCCAGGATTTCGGTCCCAGGTGCAGAGCAGCTGCTCTCGTTCACTCTCCAGCACGCCGTGCAGGGGCGGCCCTGCTGGAGATGAGAAGTTTGGCGGGTGCACAGGTTGAAAGGGGAGGACCAAAGAAGGTGGGTGTGCTTTCAGACTCCAGGCTGCTGCTCAGCCTGACTTAATTCAGGCTCAGTAATAACGGCTGTGCATCCACGGCGGCGGCGCAGCTGCTAGGAAGGACAGATGCTCTGGCATTTCGTTCTTATTGATTATGTAGAGCAAATACGGAAGGTGACTACGGGGCAGCTAATAGCAGTACATGGTGGCTGCCAGAACGTTCTCTGCTCCATGTACCAAGTATGTTTACTAATCAGCTGAGCTTTTAATTCAACTAAAATCAAGCTGAGGCTTTCTGTCAGAATTAAAAGTTAGTGTTTCTGCTCTCCCCACTAATTTATTATCACCATGTGCAGATTAAGAAAGACAGATCATCTTCATTAGCTTGAATCAATGGCTGTATAAAGATGCTGGTGTCTTTGGAAGATAAGAGAATGCCTTTCTTCACAGTACCTGGAACAGATAGTGGTTGGTCTGTCAGGAATGTCAGCTCCCCTGCGCAAGAAGAAATGATGCTTGATACCAAGAAGGAAAAGATAGTGGTGGCTGAGTTGCTATTGGTCTTAGCACAGACATTTCGACAGTCGGTTGAGAAACCAGATGGGAATCTACCTTGATGTGTGAAAGAAAAATGGGATGTAACTGGTAGGGGATACAGCATGCCTTTTTTTAGGTTTGATCCAACTCTCGTTGAAGTAAATGAGAGACCTTCTACTGATTTACTGGCCTCAGACCAGGAGTTCTAAGGGATGTGAGGACTTCACTGTCTATTGCAACGCAATGACAGCCAGCTGTGACACAAGCTTTGAATAGGGAGATTTTCAGGCAGTATTTTTTCAGAGGATGAAGTTCTTCAGTATATCATACTTCAAGTTGTTTGGACAAACAGCAATTATCTCTTGATAGAGCAGCACTTCCACTGCCAGGATGCAGAAGAGCAGGTGCACATGAAACTTATCTCATGTGGTTCAGGCTCATTTAAATCTCAGCAGTTTGTGTTTGGGGGCAGCTTCAGGAACACTCTTTTTTTTTTTTTAACGAGAACACATGGCACCAAGCTCAGAGCAGAATCTCCTGGTTCCTTGTCCATTTGTGATCAGAATTGTGCCAGTCCCTTCTTGCTCCATGGGTTTCTGTTTCTATTAAGCAATTTAGTATGCAAGTCAGCATGGCTGCTACTTGCCTTGTCACTACGATGCAGTGCCTCTCCTGGACGAACACCCTTCCCAGACAGGCACGCTTATCTCTAGACAGACACCTCCATTCTTCACACTACGATAAAGGATCTCTCATCACCACCAATTCTAAGCACACACTTGTCTGAGGTGGCTTTTGCTTAAGTATTTGATCCTTAAACTTCTGCAGATTAGGCATTACCAACACTTGTTAGTTTAAATAAACATCCACACACTTCATATTCATCAGCTGGTATCCCAGAAGGGCTTGAGAGTTGTTTATCTGGTGAAACCCCAGCATATGGTGCCAGCTCTTTCTTGCACCAATTCTAATTGCAAACACTGAACCTGTTCTGTAAAAACTGTTAATTAGGTGAAACTAACACATATGTTTGAGCTGTAAGCTAAGGTGGTTCCCCCCCCCTTGCCCCCCCCCCCCCACTTGAATTCCTCATACAAATGGGGTTATAGGCTGACAGAATAATTTACACATCACTGAGAAAAGAAAGAGGGGAGAATATTCAGGCAGGTGTAACATACTGCAGTTCCAGTGAAGTTATTTGAAAAATAATGGGCTTTAGAAGTAATCTTTTGTGTACTAAGTAAACTTAGTGTTCATGATTCATGGCTTTAATCCCTATGACTGAAATTTAAGATCTGAGGCTCCATGAAATTAAAAGAAGAAGAAACAATTACATGCGTATTCATTCAATTTCATGTATTGCGTATCCTTCAATTTTTCCAATGAAATTTTAATCGGGGAAATAGATGTTTCTAAAGAATGCGTACTTCAAAAAAAAAAAAGCAGGTCTGTTTTAACTGCTAAGCTAACCAGCTCTTCTGTGCCTGCTGGTTTCATGAGGTTCCTGGAGAATGCAGATGACCTCCAGATCTCCTCATCTCCCACAAATATTTCATAGATCCTACAGCACAGTGTGCAAAAAGCTCAGAGATCCTAAGTGTGTACAGCCCTCGTGTAGGACACCGGCCACTCAGCCCTTCCCCATTGCACGGAAATGCTGTGGAGTAAATAGGAGGATGCTCACAACAGCACCACTGCACATAAAGTCCTTGCTCCTGGACTACTCCATGGAGGAAAGGAGCCCTATAAGCTGCTTCTCCTACCAAAAGACCCTTTTCCTATGAATGCAATTTGAATATATGGCAACTACGCCAGCTCCATAAAGCCATAAGCCCAGAAAA
The DNA here is from genome assembly GCA_009806455.1 of Tetrax tetrax. Classification (NCBI taxonomy): domain Eukaryota; kingdom Metazoa; phylum Chordata; class Aves; order Otidiformes; family Otididae; genus Tetrax; species Tetrax tetrax. Next base: position 158,401 of record WHYT01017567.1, read on the forward strand.
CTAGACAGCCAAGTAACAAAGCTTGTGAGCATAACATAGTATTAAGAGTAATGTCTTAATTCATGGATGTTATCCACACTGATCTAGCCTTTAATCTTGTCCCAGTAATGAAAGCGTACACCATCCTTATCCCAAAGGATTAACAGAACACCAGGGAAAAAAAAATATCCAAAAATGAGCTTTTAAATACGCAGCAGTACACTTTTATTTTGTAAAGAAAACTCTGGTCCTTTGCCTAGATTTTAGTGCATCGACATTCATAAGTCTTCCCAGCTAGCATTAATTAGTAAAAAAGGAAAAAAGGAGATTCAGACCGCAAACACAGCCAACAAAAGCAGCCCTCAAATTCATTCAGCCAAGTGCTTCAATAAAATTATTTGGAGAGAATGTCAAGAGCCTTTACAAAAAAAAATTTAAAAATTACCTTCCTCCTCTGGTCTTACAAGGCTAGACTGTTTTATTCATCTAATATAGGCTGATGCAGAAGATTGGCATTAGGAGAGTGTTCCCTATTTGGTGAATGGAAAAAGCCAAGAGACATAGATGGATGTAATTCAAAGAATTGAGTTTAGAGGTATACAAAGAAAGATGCAAGTTCCTTGCATGTACAAGATGGTCAAACAATTTCTAGACATCACTAGATCTCACATCCTTTTGCACTGCATGCACTACGGTCCTGCTAATACTTGTAATTTCAGCACAACACAAAAAATATTTGGTGCTTTCTATGTAAATTCCCATTCCTGGAGTCTGTGATAAACTAAACGTAATTTTTCAAATGAAGAAAAAACAACAACATCCAGCTGTAGTGGGAACTATGAACAGTTAAAAAATCTGGACTCACTAAAGGCTGAAAACACAGGTGGGCTCCAAAAGGGCCCCAGAAGTATTTTTGAACTGGTCTTTTAGCCAGTGTTGTCACTTTTATGGCGGGAGAGTCTCTGTATACCTGTAAGGTCAGCATTGCAACTACAATATTCCTGTCCTTGTGCATCAAAAGGCACTTTTAAAATGACAGCAGTATTGCAACAATACACAGGGCTTTATCTACAGCACAGGGACAGGGAGAGAAAAAATGTCCACTGGCTACAGAGGAGCAGGCGATGAAGGTGAAAAAGGAGAGGTCTGCTCTTTCCCATCATCCCCGTTCCTGTCCTGGATGTCCCAGCTCTGGGAGCGTTCCGCTGGACTGTGCTGTGTCCTCTCCTTGGTGACTGCCCATGCGGAGCTGTGCTCCTGGGGATGGGGACTTGCAGGGAATACTCCTGGACAGCCACCCAGGGAACCAGAGGGAGGTCCTTTAGGATGAGTGCACTGGAAAGAAAAAAAATCTCTGTGTATCAAAAATACAGCTGGATTTCCATTCAAGTGTACAGTCGTGAGGCTCTTGAAATTGTCAGGAAGTGACTGAATGACACAGCAGATCTTTTCCAAGAAAATATTTCATCTCTCTTTAATGTCAGAATGACACAATCATGAGCCTTAGCGTAACTCCTTACAGCAAAGTGATGGATTTGCTTCTGTGTATAAACAGATCTAAGATTGTGCTAAGCCTGGGTGTTTCGGTTGTGACACAGCCTCAACTTAGAAGCCTAAATTCTGCATATAAATTCAAGGGAATTACTGCACCATACGTACCTAAGCTGCACTTCGGTCAGATGCAATCCCTTCAAACCAGGCCCCACTGATTCTGATGGCTGTACTCCTGCAGATCCTCCTGCTCCTGGCTAAGGGTTCTTGCCAAACCAGAGGAGGAGAAATCCAAGGTAAAGCCAAGGGAAGTGTAAGGGTGGGGGGAACAGCCTGTGTGGGACCAGCGGGTGTCTGGGGGCAGAGCTCCCCGTGTGTTACCCGCACCGGGACAGCAGTTGCACTGCTCTGAATCACAGCAGGGTTACAGAGAGCTCCTGAGTTACAAGAATGAAAAATCTGATCTGATCGCAGTAGCAGCTGCCTTTGTGTTCTCCAACTGGAACAGGAGCGGAGTGAATTGTCCCTCTGGTGCAGGAGGAAGCAGGGAGTGGAACAGAACAAATCCTGCAGGAACAGCCCTGTTTGGGGAGAATGCTCAGGGTGACGGCTGCAGTGCTGCTCTCTGTTGTTTGACTTTTATTGTGTCAATAAATCCAAACTCCAACAAGGGGGAAAGCAGCACATCTTGGCTAGAGTGTCTGTGCAGAGCAGAATAAGAAAATGCCTGGTGCAATCGTAATACAAATGTTTGATTGCACTGATAGTAACGGACATGTACTGAAGATGGAAATGTTTTTCCATTGACATGCACTCTCTATCTAAAGGGTCTGCAGGGCTAAGGGGCCGCTGACATCTCCTGCTAACACCTCCCACCTTTTTTCCCTCTCTCGTTAGCATGCTGGAGCTTTTGACCTGTAAATGTCTTCCTCCGTGGGCAAAGGACGGTGTTAAAGAATTGGCTTTGCCAAGGATGACATCTTTCCCTACACATTACGACCCAAATACGCAATTCAGCCCCACATGACGTATACGTGCCACAAGTCATTGAACAGTGCTTGTATTTCTCCAGAGGTTCTTTGCTCATCATCTCAACGTATCTCACAAAGAGAATTAACTGCCATAATCTTTCTTTTTACCAAGAAGGGAATACAGCTTATTCAAAACCTCAAACAGAAGAGGAGCCCTGAGGACACACGGTGTGTGGCTCAGAAGTAGCTTTGGGGTGGGTGGTCCTGCACTGAGCAGCCCGGGATTGCCAGGACCAAAGTTCCCAGATACCACAGCAGGAAGACTGTGCTGAGGGCTGCAGACCTAAGAACAACTGGGGTCTGCAAACAGGCCATAGGGTTTTGTCTTTTGAGGACAATTTTTTTTTAATTGGCTAATCACAGTGAGAACAAATGTCAAAATGCCTGCATTTTGGATGACACAAAATTTACCTTTTTCCACAGAGCTCTTCAGAAACCATGACCTATCAAAATGAATAGCCTGCTATTGACTTTAACTTAAAGGCAGAGATTGAGTTATCAGAAAAATGGATGTCAAGCTACCTGACTCCTCCATTGCTCCCTTCACTGGATCATCTTTGCTCCAAAGCCCTTGTGACCTGGGTGGACTGAGCTGCTTTCTCACCAAATAAGACGCTGTTAAAGTCCAGCTAAAACAAATGTGTGTTCTTCCTAGCTGTCAGTATTTCTCCCATCTACAGCCACAGTGGATGTACTCGTATGAACTCTCCCTAAATGCCAAGATAGATCTGTAGAGCTCTTCAGTTTCCCCACTGAATCTGGGCAAAAATAACTGTTCCAACTCATGCATGAAAGATAAGTGACAAACCGCAGAGTGCTGCCATAAGTCTTCTGTTGTACTTTTGGATTTTTCTTTTTTGTTTTGTTTTTTAACATCTTCGCTTAGGGCTGTGTAGATGCAGAAAAACACGCCACAGTCAAAGAATATAAAAAAACCTAGGAACAGAACAAAAAGATTTCCTTCTTTTCTTAAAGTTAGACCAATTCACTGCGTCACAAGACAAGTATACATAAAAGCTACGTACAACATAAAAATATATCCCAAACCCTGGAATCACAGAAAACATGAATCCATTTGGCTCTTTTACTAGCAGTTATGATTTCTCTTTCCTAACCAGAAGGCCTAAAAGCACATTATGGACTTAATGGGAAGTAGATTCAACTAGCAGTGTAAACAGAGGATGAGCAAACCAGGAGAGGTTGGTTGTCTCGATCATGTACATTTTTTTATATTTCTTTAATGATGCCACATTTGCCTCGTCACCCAGACATATTCCCTAAAAGCCTCTGGCATGGACCTCAGGAAACATAGGTTCCTTTAAAGCCTCTGCCATTGATAGAGCATAGAACTAGCCCGACAGCTTCGTTAGACCGCATCACTGGTGCCTGTCTGCAGGAGAGAGATGTTGCTGCTCCCTTTTGAGAGGGTCAAATGACGTCAGAGTTGCAAATTGCTCAAACAGTGGGACAAACAGGCATTTAGATAGTAAATTTCTTGAGTTTATTGCTCTTGTTACGTGCACAGTGCTACTGAATAGGCATAAAGACCTAGATAATATTGAAAAAAAAAAAAAAAAAAAAAAAGACAATACTTCCAGATTATGTCTGAAAAGGAAATGATGTCATTAAAAATGGTGCTTTCTTAAAAATTCCTAGAAAGGGGGATAGGGAAGGCCTGTGTTAAAAATCCCTAGAAGAGACAGGGAAAGCCAAATGGAACTGAACTAGGCAGGTAATGCAAGTACAGAGCAGGCTGACAGCCCCGGGAAGCGCACCCGATTGAGCTGTACGTGAGTCAGCCTGGTTTGGGTGAAAACCTATTACAGTTTCACGTGTACTGCGTGCAGTGAGGCTTGGGTCAACAGCCCAAGCTGGATGCTTTGCCGTGTCTGTGACTCAAACTAGTTAGTTTACAGCTAGCAGAGGTTTTATAGGAATTTTAGTCACACTGACAGTTGCAAGTGGCCTCTAGTCAGGGGGATGTCATTAGATGAACAACCAGAGAGGCGCAATCCAGATGTGAGGTATTCCACGCACAAATACAGAAGCTACTTCCACATGAAATCCTAGGCTGGTATCTTACTTTCATCTCCTAGCTTTATAGTTACAAAAAACAAGTTAACGTGAAGCAGAGATTTCATTTTTTTAATTAATACATAATTTTTCTTTTGTACTATTGTTCTCTAGAGACAGTTCCTTCCCCATTAATACAAATACTATGACTGTCACATTGCTGTCCAAGCAGAACAGAGGTCCTATGCAACCTGAGGATGCTGTGACAGGATAGCTGCCTCTGTGGCTTCATTTCTGATTTCATCCTGAAATCTTCAAATAGTTTCCTGATCTCCCCCTTCTGTGGCAAATAAGGGCTTAGGGAAGTTTTGGCTGGGATTTTACCTACACCTGCTGCCAACAATCGTACTTCTTTTTTCTATCCATTCATCTTATTCTCTGATAGATTCCATATTCTTCCCTTTCAGCTTTTTCTTTTCAGTTCTTTTTTTCATTTTTGTCTCTTTAAGCTCTTAGATCTTATACCTTTGTGGCTTCCTCTCTTTTATTCTTCACATACAAAGACTTTCCAACGGGGTTTAAGAGAGTAGGATCCCCTCATCCTCTTAGTTTGTGTTGGCAATGAGTGCCTAAGATGACCCTTTTGAGACATTTAAGAGCTGAGCAGTCAGTGTCTCCAAACCAAAAGGCTTGCTATACTTGCACCAAAGGCCACGATCCAGTGGGATACGCAATCACAAGGCAGGTATCTGCCTCTGTGTCCGAGGAAGCTTCAACACCTACAGAAAGATTATCAAAACCATCCTTAAAAGATAAGCTCTCGAGCTTCTAGTGTAACTGGGACCTCTCCCGCAAACCTCCTGTCTTGCTAGGGGATCTCTTTTACCACGGAGCACCAGCGGGGCAGAGTCACAACGTTCCTGGGACCTTTGCTTACGCTGCTTGAGGAGCCGGGCTCACAACATCCTGGCTGGGAGCTCTGCCTGCAGACACTCTGGAGAGAGAACATCTTCCTGGGCGCGCGCTGATCTTTGACAAAGCTAAAAGAGTCTTCCTGTCACAATCCCTTTGGCCAGCGTGGCAGGTACCAGGGAGTATCGTGGGTCCAGTTCATTTTCTGTTTGCTAAAGGCTAACATGAAAAAGGCCATAAGGGTTCTCACTACTGACGTGGTCCTTAAAGGTAAGTACCAAACTTTCAAGGAGGGGAGGGCTCATGAGTTTAAAGGAAATTATTTCTGCCTACCAATAATCTCGTCTTTATAGCTTGACATCCCTCTGAAGTCAGTGTGTGGCTACCAAAGCTATTAGGTTCTGTTTACTGAAATAACTCTATTAAAGTCTCATGTTTTATGCAGGTTATAGATGTAGTCCTATTGATTTAACTTGAAAGAGCACCCTTTTTTGTGCAGTAAGATGTTTGCTTTTCTACACTTTGCTGCCTTCCTTGTTGCCTGACACAACGGGTCTCTGCCGCTGGTGTAGGTCACCAGTTTTCCGTGAACTCATGTTCAACGCAGGGCATTTGCACTTATTGATTCAGCATTAAGGGCCATTCTTGTGCAGATAGATTCTCCCTTGCCAAGCTATAGGCCACTTCATTTCTAGCTATGCGCACAGGTTCAAAGGGATTATTCATCGAAGATTTTATTCAAACGAGAATAACAGAAACAAGCACACTTCTGGTTTCCCGTGCTGCTCGAGAGGCTGCTGTCTAGAGAACACACTTGCACAGTGAGGTGTTTAGACAGCACTGGTGGGTATCACCCCTGCCTTCCCGGGGAGCAGCGCACGCAGCGGCTGGAGCCGCAGCGAGGGGGTCAGGCAAGGGTGCACCAGCACCCTGCACTGAGCTGGGGAGTGGGGAAGGGAGGAGCTGCTCCAGTCAGATTCCTGCCTTTGAGGATACCTTATAGCTCTTTTGCTTAGTTCTCTTCTTGTCTTTCAGTCTCATCCTAGCCTTCTTTATTCTATGATTTAGAATCACCTTCATTTTCAGGTACCTCAGGCTTTTTCCTGAGCTTGCTGCAGCTCTTTCTGAACTCCCAGTGACAGACAGAAAAATAATTATTTGAAAGACAGGCAGCAGCAGCCACCCTCAAAATCTCTTCAGTCTCACTAAACAGGATCGCTTCCCATCCTGACCCACAGACACTCACACAATGTCAGCAGCCTTCTCAAGGAGTTACGCTCCTGTACAAAAGCCATCTGTGTATTCTTCAAAATGGGCCAAAGCTGGAGGCATTTTCTTACAAGAATTAAGGAGATCAAAGTTGGCAATAATGTATTTTTCCTCAGCAAAATTAGTTACACAAGATGAAAATATCAATAATAACATAAGGCGATTAAACAAGCCACATTGTCAAGTTTGCTGAGAACAGAAGGTCTTTGCAAATGGCTGTCTAGGAGACTCCAGCCAGCCATACTCACCAACAACGTTGTGAAAAACAAACAAGTTGTAACTTAAGTAATTATAGTAGCATAGTATGCACAGAGAATACTGGGAAACATCCATGCATCGTGGGCATTTGTTTTATTAAACAATACCACAAAAGAGAAGCCTCACAGTGTCTCCACTCTAATGGTGCTGGCCGGATCTTCCCCATCTCGCCATGGTTAAGTGCAGTTATTTAGGATCCAGCTGTACCCCTGTGGTTTCCTCCAGCGTTACGTTGCATAAAGAGATAAAAATCCACCCCTGGACCTCTGCGAGAGGAGGCTGACAGAGGAGGAGTTGCAGGACAGGCTGTAAGGAGGAGACACAACTCTGGCAACCTGCTCCAAGGAAAACGCAGCCCCACGTTCGCAGCCATCGTTCCCTTCTGCCCTTTATGTGCTTCAGCGTTACTTTGGCCTCACTTAAGGTACTCAGATCCCGATCTTCACTCAGTCATTTTGCAAATGTTTGCTTGGCATTTACCATGCACAAAATACACTTAAAAACACAGCAATGAAGGATTTATTCCAAGGAAGGATTTTCTCATTTTACAGTAATAATCTCTCATGCTAAACTCACTGCAGGTTGGGAAAATCTAAAAGCCTACAGCTTCCACGTGGCGGGGACTATTTTAGTCTGCAGTTTTCCAGTACTGGTGTATTGAAATCTTTTATTTGTGGGGTGGCAATAAAAGATGTGGAGAGAAAATCTCCCCTGGCAACACGTACTCTTGAAAGGCCCTTTCAAAGCAAACATTCCAGCAGTGAGAAATACTTCAGCATGCTGCGTTCCCGTCCTCCTCCCTTCCCTCACCGCCTCCCCAGCCTATGCTCTCAGTATTGGAATAATAAATTTCTTTGTGCCCCATCTTACGAAACCGTTTCACATCACCTTCACGCACTTGGCTGGGGAAGACCTCACAATCAAGCGCTGTATTCTTTCACACAGCGCTATCAGTATTTTATGTTTCTTTGCAGTCAAGTGTTATCAGCTGGCCATATAGCATTCAGTTTTGGGAAAAAAAAATAATTATATTCGAAGCACTGATTGCATCAAATGGCAACTAGATTGGAAGACAGTCATCACACTGGGCTCAGGCGATTAAAAACTCACTTGGAAAATTGGCGCTTGCTGAGCCTCTATGGAAAGAAATGAATTAAGAAGAAAAACAATAAGGAACAGCATGCATTAATTTTGCACTGCAGTGGATAATGCTGAGTGTAAGAGATCTAAGGAAGAACTGTAGGTCTTAAGGATTTTCTCTTACATTTTCAGAGAAAACCTGAGAGCCATTGGATGGGGGTTGCAAATTAAATACAACAGTAATCTCAGACGCAGCAATCTGAAAAGAACAAATAAATAAAGCATATAAATAGGAGATAGCATTTCCTGCTAGAAACTTATCGTTTCTGACAATGCATCTCAAACAAAGAGCTGCCTCTCGCTGGCAGTCCTGCCGTTCCCCATTCCCTAGATAATGTCACTCCCCTCCGCACTGCTCAGCTTCACTGGGTGTTTGTACAAGTAGCTCAATAAAGGATTACCTCCCACAACGTCTGTATTGTAGCCAGCCCTGTAGAACTCCTGTTCAGCTGCGAGATCTGCAGAGCAGGCGCTGCGTCCACACCTCTTTTAAACAGGGCTGAGCGCATTGTCAGCACTCCACAAATAATAAATGCATGCAACTCAAACACCCAAATCTTCTTCCATTAAGTATACATGCAATTTGCAGTGGTTTTTTGACCCTTGCAATAGTTCATGTATCTCTGCTCATTATTCCTCTTTATTACAACACATCCTTTTCTCCGGCCCGTGACAGATTCTGGATCCGGGCTCGTGTTTACGGAAGGTTTCACCCTGCAGCCCAGGGCCAGGACTGTGTCACCGAGCCCGTAGGACATCGCAGGTGCTCTGTAGCAGGAGCAGGTTGGGATTCCCTTTGAAGGAGCTGTAGAGTTCGTTAGCTGCCGACTACGTGCTGCTGAAATGTATTTTTACAATGTTGGAAGGCCATATCCTGCAATGCTTCTCACATGAGTAGGCCTTACTCACACGCAGTAAATGGGGCTATTTGCACAATTATTATGGGAGCAAAACCAGAGCAGGAGCAAGCATTATAATATCCGTAATGTAGATTTTATACACAGGGATCTATCTGTAATAGATTAGAGGGATATCAGAGCATACCTGCAAGCTTTGACTTTCCCATTTTGAGTGGATAAACCAAAGCATTTCCCCTCTAAAAGTGCCAGTTGCCTTTACCAAGCCTGCCTCCCATCGAGCCAAATCACTGAGACACATCAATCACGTTTCCGGACACCGTGTCTCCCCAGTGCTAGTTCCCAACCCTGGGTCTCAGGATATCTCCCACCTGGCCGTGTCACCCAACGAACCATTCAAGTAGAACCTTTTCTCTGGCCAGGCTTTGAAAAGCAGAGCAGGCGCCCAGCACTTGCACCCCATTTCAGACCACTTGATGGGACAGTGGTAGCCTGTCCAGCGTGGCGTGCAGCCCATCCTTTCCATGGTTCCAGAGGCTATGGCACATTAAGGGGGTGGGGCAGACTGTGGAACGACAGAAGATTGTACAAATATCTATTGGAAGCTGTATTTAAAAAGAAAAGACAAAGAGGTAGGTGTAGAGGATGCAGAAGAATGTCAGAGCAGGATTAGACTCTGCTGTAAACTCTTCCAAAGACTGTTTCATGTGTCTACTTGTGCACGATTACCGTGCCTGTCCATTTATATGACAGGGGCATTTATATGTCCCCTCATGCATCTATTAATTTCTATACATACATGATTCTGTAGGCATGGCCTTGTATGCACCAGTATTTTATTGCCTCACGGTTTGCTGAGGGAAACTGGTTTTGTACCACAAGTGTACCTTTGAATCTAAACTGCCATACTTTTAAAACAAAATCAAGTTTTTGCCATACAGTTATGAATAGAGCCAGACTAAATGTAAAACAAAAACATTGACTAGCTGGAACGGGAGCACGAAGGTGACTGAATTTCCTGTTTGTCTTCCAGGTCATGGACTCTAGGAGATGGCGCTATCAATGCCAATGCTGGTAGTTGTTTGACTTCTGACTTTTTTAACAGAAACGCATGAGCAGTATGTTTGTTTGTTCTAGAATTGCGGAGCACTTCCAGTGCTTTTCCTCAGGAGACATTCGTCAAAGGAATAAAATTAAACAACCTAATATTAACAAAACAGTGTTTCATTTTCACACTGAATTCAGTGGAAAGCTGCTTAATTCCCCAGCCGAGTGTCACAGAATTCCAAATCTGCCCCACTGAAGAGTTGTAAAATGTAGAGGTGATGAAATTAGTTTCTGTTTCCTATTGAACAAACGAAAGCTTTAAGGTTCTAATCACTGCTTGACACTTTTGATATTTTTAAAAGCTATACCTGGACCGTGCTGCAACAGCCTGACTCAACTCACAAAAGGAAATCTTTAGCTCTCCAGCAATTGAAGGAAGTTTTTGATGTGGGAGTGAATGTTTCTGTACAATGACATTAGTATAAATACTAAACAAAATGCTAAATCCTGTCATTTATTTAACCCCAAAGCCACTGTTCCCAGTGAAGTCAACGGGGACTTTCACCAGTGTGCGTAATGCGATTGGAAGAAGAGAAGAACCACACCCCAGTGCTTATCTTCCATTCCCTGTCCTTCATACAAATGGCAAAAGAGACACCATTTAAAACTTCACTTTGTTCTTTCATCCTTATTTAATGACTTGTCCAACTCGTTAATGCAGCTGTTATTCTTTAAGACTGGATTTTCCCAATTTCCCTCAAAATCCCAGATACACCCCAATCCTGATGTACAGGTACAGATCTGCCTAGCTACATGTTATTTCTCCTCCTTCCTATGATGGAAATCAAAATAGTTTTCTTTCTGATTTCCAATTCCGTGTGATGAGAATTAATAATTAAAAACATAGCAAGAACAAAAATGCCTTCTACCACAGAGGAGAAAGGGAGCTGGTTACTGTCAACGGTAGGTGCTTTTTATGTCAAATAAATTAACTGCACTTCAAAATGACGGTGGTGTGTCAGCCTCATCATCTCCTTCCTCAACTCCAATTATGTATCTCGAGGGAATGCATTTCAGAACACATTACTAAAACACAGGTGTGGATGAGTGAAACCACAAAAACATATACTGAAAAAATCCAACTGCAACCCACCGAGCCAGGGGAATGCCAAGGTTTGGTTGCTGAGCCTGCCGATCGCTGCCAAGCTGCCTCAGCACAAAGTTCTCTGGAAATAAAGCCTGTTTGTGAGTTGAAAGAGCATCGTATGTACATTTTAAAGAACATTTTTGGTGCCCAAAACATTATTCCTTATTTAAAATGGGATGCTACGCCATCCAGAAAGCATCATTGCTGCCCAGTCCCACTTCTCTCAACCATCACATTAGTGAAGAGGGCGGAAGACACAGGCTTCTTTCTCATCCCGTAGCTGACAGCTAATGGCTGTTTTAACTTCCACATGGAGCAAATTTTGCCCTCTGGAACACCTCTGTCACTCCAATGCCTTCCACACAGTTGCATGACTTTAGCTGAGAGCACGTTTTGGCCCCAGGGGTGTTGATGACAACGAGAATCTGAATTAATTTCCCCAGTCAGAATGATAGTTCAAGAGGTATAAAAGCCTCAGAATCCATGAGGTTCATGCAACCGCAATTAAATGGCCAGCTGCATTAAAGTTTATAAAGCAGAGTTAATTTCCTACAGAACTTGGAGAAAACACATCCAGAACTTTGTCATTTTCTCCCAACAACAGCTACTTATTGCTGCATTTGCTTTTGTGGAGCCCGGACGGACGGAGTTGTTTACCCTGTGCATCTCTTAGTATAAAATATTCAGAGTTTATCCTAATCAATATCGCAGTTCAGGCTAATGATTGTTTCCCAGGACTGGGATCCATGCCCTTTGCATTTCTGCTCTCGGAGCAGCCAAATGCTAAGCCATAGAATTGTTTTCTTCCTCAGAAGCAGCAGCTGGTCCCTTGGAAGACACCATAAGCATCTCTGCCGAAATCTGTGTAATTGCACATGCCGGCATGGTCTGTTCTTAACGGATCCTCTCCCAGACAAAACACTGTTTTCTCAAGCTGGCTTTGAAGACTGTGCGTGTTTAAAAATAGCTTTAGGAAGATACACACAGATATTTTGCTATAAACTGTGTACAATGTGTACTGTGTACAGAATATTAGTTCTCCAATATGTGATTTTCTGAGATTGCCTCATTGGCATCGTTATTACTATACATGGAGCTGTTTTGTGTGCAAATATGATTCTAGACCCAAAGTTTTAGCTTGGCACAATCATAAAACAATATAGATTTCAACCTGTTACTGCGTACTAGCAGTAGATGGCTATGTTACTCTCTTCTGATCACACTTTGTCTAGCTAGACAACTAATTAGCAGAATCTGGTGACCTGAATGTCAGAACCTCTGATATTTTACCAAAAAGCAAAATCCTTAATTCAACAGTCGACATACTGTAGAGAGATCTGCCGTACTCTCCTGCCTATCTCTTGTGGCTCATAACGATGAACTTTGTACGGGGGCAAAGGGCTTTTTAGCCAAAATAACTTGAAATTGTAAGAAGCTGTAATTTAGAAGTTTGATGAACTGCAAGCAGCTCAATGATATTTAATTATTGCTCTAACTTAGGCATACCTGCCTACAGATAGCAATGACAAGATGCACACCTTCCACAGGTTTCTTGCTGATAAATCTTACTGGGCCAGGAGCATCCTTATCATCACCGTGAGCAGCAGCTTCACAGGGGAGGTCTGGAGTAAAGCAGAGAGGTACACCAGAACTCCTCAGTCCCAAGCAGCATCCTCACCTCCGAAGTAATCCTTCTGTTCAGCTGAGGAATGCTTCACTGCTGTAAACCTCTTGCCTCTGCCAGGCATCAGGGGAGTCATTATTTCAGGGGCTTTGTAATGGACTGCAGAGTCCGTTACCTCCCAGCTCCCAGAGATGGATGGAGATGAAGCTGACAGTGACATGAGGTTGTTAACAGCTGATTTCATGAAGCTGATGATACTGACTCACTGGCACTAATCAGGTGAGATTAAAAGGACAGCATGGACAGGGAGATGGACTCACCAAATTAAACATTCGCACTTCAAAAGCTCTCCAGTTAAGCCACTGCCTGCCGCAGCCCCAACCTGTCCCGCTGTGGGGCAAGACAGAGTGGTTAAGCCTCCAGGGCTGTCAGTCTTGAACCATTCAGCAGCACTGAAGAAAAAAAAATAACTTAAAAAATAAGATCTAGCTCAAAATGAATTGTGTAATAAACCAACTGGCACCAAAGTAAATCCATCATCTAAACAAGTAGAGAGTATTTTCACTGCTTCCCGAAAGAGTCTGGACTCCTGGAGCGAGCTAATTCCTGCACGACTGACCACAAAATAAAGCTCTTAAGTAATGTAGTGATAGGTACTCAAAAATATGATAGATGGAGAAATAAGATTAGCTCCACTTTATGTACAAGTACATTACATTTTTGATCACATACTTTAGTGGCGAAGCAGCTGCAGAACTTGCAAATTACAAGCTCTGGCTTTGTTTTCAGAGCTTCTACATAAATAGTTGTATTTAATGACTCCAGGCAGGCGCTTCTTTCTGTAAATTGTCCTAAGAATATGCTGTGAATCTGCAGCAAAGAACTGTTCCCAAAAATTCAGAATCATCTCAAGTGTAGAAGTGCAGTATCCTTCCCTTTCCCTTGGTTGTTTTTCCCCATGCTTCCTTGTGGCAGCCACTGTGCTCGGGTTCGAGATCACTGTCCCGGGGTTGTTGAATAAGGTCCTCAGTGGCTCACCTGCTTTTTGTCTGGAAGAGGGAAGAATCATCCTCAAATTAAATTTATTTCAGCTATTACCTTTCCTGCCTTTCTTACGCTATTTTTATTACATGTTAGATAAAGCCTAGCTGGCTGCTGCTAGGAAAATTAGGTCTTCTATTGTTTTAACATTAATTATGGAGAGTTCAAGATAAGGTTTCTGTTAGAAAAGTAGGAAGTAGGAATGGTTTGAATTTTACTTTCATTATAATTAGACAGGAAATCATGAAAAGGTGAACAATAATTCACTGAAGTGCTTTCCTCGAGCAAGCTAACAAGAAAAGTGCGTTCTCGCACAGACGGAGTTCACGGTATGTTATTGAAGCACCATTGTTCTTAACGTATGCCTCTGCCTGGGCACGTTCAGCCTGTTTCTATTGCATTTTACGTGTGGGCACAATTGGGCAGGATGAGGCCCTCTGACTCCCTTCTGTTCAATTCAGGGCCCTTTCTGTTACAAAAAAAAAAAAATAGGCTAAATTAGTCCATGGTGTAACTCCATGGAAACCATTTGAATTACCACAGAGATTAATTTGAACCATCAGTCAATTTCTCTGTAACTTGCAAAGGACATGAAAATATGACTAATTTCAGAATGAACTAATTGGGCAGCCGTCTGCCTTTCATTGGTACACCACCGAGATAAACATTTGGACTAAGAAGCTGTCCTCATTATAATTTCCTCACTTGATGCTGCTTTATAGGTGATATTTATGAATACCACGTAACTACAATGTTTCCAAAATTTTTCTTCATGTGAAATTACTATGGTTCAGGCTTTTAAAGGCAGTTTTACAGGGAGGAGAAAGGAGTGCATGGACCTTGCTTGGAGCTCCTAAGCAGCTGTAAAGACTGACTGTGCTAAAGCACCTCAGGTTAGACTTCCCTCTGCAATACAACCATCTCAAAATGTTTCCTCCATCACTGCTGTTGGTCTAGCTGTTTATTTCCCTCTAACTATGGCTCAAAGGCCAGTGGGGAGCAAGTTAAACCCACTGTAACAGGCCAGCAAAACTTCAGCAGTGCTTATGCTTCCTGGCAGGATGGTACCTCGCCACAGTACAAGTGTTTTAATCTTTTTCTTCAAGGCTTTTTTTTCCCCCACCTGTGAAGACTGAGGTCCCATGGTTCAGCATACATATAGAAAGGTTCATCCCACCACACCTACAGCTCCCTTATCTCGCAGCATATTGCCCCCATCACCAGAGTAGCTGAATAATTTGTTCATAAATTTTATCAAGTTTCCACCACTCTTTTTTCTTTCAGCTTCACAACCCTATTTAGCTGTGGTTTCCAGGAAAAGCGAGACGCTGGGAGAGAAGTCCTTCAGGTGAGTCCATGGCAGAAGACCACTAAAGTTAATGAAACTCTAGTGGAGAAAATTTTATCCATTCAGAGTCAACAGCAGTTTCAGAAACTACATGAGGCAGGCTGAGGCTGGGAAACAGGTGTATTTCTCTGCCTGGTTTGCAGATAAGGAAGTGGGATTCCAAGGGGAATGAGTGATTTACCCACAGTCACACAGGAAATCAGCAAGAGATATGGAAATTAATGCTGAGAAGCATTTCAGTGCCTTAATCACAAAGCCAATCTTTTCCTTCAAATGCCAACAGCATTAAATGTTCCTTTTCAATAATGGAATACGCATAAGAGTTTCACTGACTTACAGTAATGTTTCCATCAAAAATTTTTAGAGGAAAGTGAGTTCAAGTTAAAATGGTTGGTCAGTATTATGACCTACGTCCAACTGTAGGGATGAGCAATTGAGAGCCCAAGGATTGTAGCTGAACTGAGCAAGTTCACTTGTGAGATTCCCTTGAGGATCAAGTCACACTAAGGTCAGAAAATGCAAGGTCAAAAAGCAATAGGTGCGTTCCATTATATTTACCACTAATTAGGTAGGCTTTGAAAAATGTGGACTGAAATATTCTCTTGCTGGGAAGTTATTAAGCTGTTAGGCTGAGGGAATATATGGCTTAGAATAGGAAAGATTCACATCTTTTGCCTACAAATAAATCACTTGTACACCATCTATCTATTTGACCATCTCTGAGCGGTATTTATGTCAACATGATATCTAGGTAGCTGTCCGGATAAGCGCATTTTGTATAAACACATAAATACATAATAGCCTGAGCCAAAGTCTGTTTTTATTTCAACTAGTTTCAATTCATTGTGCCTTAATTGAAAATAATGATGTTAATGCAGTGATCAAAGAATTGTCTCATTAATTGTCTATTAAATCATTAGCTATTAAACAGAAATAAAAGGTTAAGAATGCAACAATCTCTGTTCTGCCCAAAAGAATATTAATATCTCTCCAATTACAAAGAAACAATAAAGGCAGAATTAACAGTGAAAAGAAGCTTAAGATTAGGCAATTACATCCAAAATGCCTGACAACTGTTATTAAAGGGTTTAGCAGTACGACCTATACAGAAAAGGCAACATAAATTTGGAAGCAAAGTCAATATTGACTTTACCAAAGGGGCTTGTAGAGGGAATATGCATTTTTTTTTCCTGAAGAAATATAGGCACGTAAACCCTGTCCTATATTTTAACTCAGATAATTATTCATTATGGATACAATCTTGCAACCAATACATATATTTCCAGTTAAAAAATTATGCCTGAAGAACATTCAGTCTGAGAGCACCTCTCAGTAATTTGTGACTAAAATCCATTACAAGGATGCTGTGATTGTCACAAAAATAACATTACTCCCATTTTATGTCACCAGGATGAGGCAAGATGAACTCAGTGAAGACCACATTCACACCTCTTGGGTTTGTTCATTAAGTCAATATAGTAGACCAGGTACCAGGTTTGGGAAAGAGTCCCACAGCAGCACTCTCCTCTGTCAGTGATTTGATACTCAATAAATTTCACAGAACAGTCAAATGAAGACCTGATTTATATCCAACTTAGTTACTACCAAAAAGGGGGAGAATTATAGTGCAAATCTTGTAAAACCTGTGCAGAATTTTGGCTTGTGTTTTGGACTGCTTTATCCAGATCACTGAAAAGAATGGGAGGACACTCATCAACTTGAAGGTACTTTGGAGCAGGTCTAATTCCACCTAGAAATACAACGTGTTTTGAAAAAGTAAGGAAGGAAGATGGTCAGAGGGCGAGAGCTGTGCTTTCTTGAAGTGTATAAAGCCACAACTGGAAAGTGGAAAGCTTGTCTCTGCTCACAGAGGTCATGTCAAGCCTTATTTAGTTGCCAGCTTCAGCGGGCCTTTTAAATTTGGGAACCAGAACAACTTAATACCCAGCTTTGATAGGATATCCATACAGACAACTGCTGATTGAACTAAATGGACTTTCAGCGGGCAGTGTTCTGAAAAACAAGATCTCCCTAATGTCTGTAGATACGGATTTTATTAGTGGAAGAGGAATAGGAGACCTTTTCCTGACCTTTTCTTATCTGGTTCAGTCCAGTATTCTCTACAGCAAGTCCTAGAGACACTAGTAACTCAAATGAATAGAAACAAAAGTCCACATACACCGTCTTTTAGATCTGGATCTGGTTTTCTAAGTGCAAAGAAAATACAGTCTCAGCAATATGCTGGTGACACATAACTTGGTGCTTGAGTTCATAATACGAGCAATTCATTGTGAACCAATAAATAATAGCCACTAATGAGATAATAGCTATATGGGACACAGGGGGGGGAAAAAAAAAAAAAAAAAAATAAGGCAAAATTTATCAAGAGAGTCTGTTTTGTTGACAATTTAATCATAAACAAAGATATTCATTCATGTTGCTTCTGGTAAGGGCTTTTAAGGAAATATGGCTTCCAGAAAAAGAAAATGTGATATTTTCTTTTCCCATCTGATATATAAGGCAAAATATAGAAGCTAGAGCACATGCTAGAGACTCGAGACCTATTCCATCACTGGCTGAGCCTAAACACTAGAACAGTCACTTCCATGAAAAGCGAGCGTTACACTCACGTCCTTTGCAAAATGCTTTGAGGTCTGAAAACTGCTAGGCATTGTTGTACAGCTAAGCCCTGAGCTATCAACTTCTCTGGGGACACAACTGCACACATGCCTCTGACCAATAATTTGAATTTTATTTATGAATTATTTGCCCTCATGATAAATGGAGATAAATCTTAATGAAAAAAATTGGAAGCAAGTAGAGGTTGCCCGACTAAGGCTTTTGCTCAAACCCATCCTGCCTTTCCTATAGCTACCGAGGATCAAACGGATATTGTATTTCACCTACCTACCGGTCTCAGAAAGAGGAAATCTCTACGAAATGTGCAGTTGCTCTGCAAGCTCTTTAACTGAAAAGGAATTTCTTTGTTGTTTGACCTAAAATGTAATGAAATTCTGTTTGTTTTAGAGGATGTAATTTATTCCAGAAATTGGTAACAAGCTGATTCAGAGCTGTCAAAAATATGAAGGTGAATTTTTTGTTCCAGCACATCATCTTCAAAATAAATAGCTATGCTGTGTGCAATTCTTTAGTCAGCTAAAGAACATAAAAATTTATCTGACGAAGTACAAGCTATCTATTAGGACCTTTGCAGTCTTATCTACAAAAAGGTTATAATAATAGATTAAAGGGACACAGGTACAGGATGTGAGTGTCAAATGCAATCTCAGGAAAACTTAAACGAGAGCTCAAGGTCTGGAATACATTCACATATGGCACAAATGATAGCTAGAATATGAGGAGGAACTTGTTTCTTGAAAGCTATAGAGAATTTATAAGAAGGATTACTATATGTAAAAAGAATGACTATACTACCCTATTTTTGTAGTATTTATATATAATATACAGTACTTTCCTGGAATTGAGACTATCTTTCTAGGGCTACCCTAAGAAACTCAAAAATAATACAAAAACCCCCACCTCTACACAGAATTAATTGTAGTCAATTCTTCGGTTCATTTAAAACAAGAAAAAAAAAACAGCCCCAAACCATATAATAAAACAAATAAACCTTTTAAAGATATTCAAAAGTACCTTTTTAACATCTAAAAATAATAATGAGCTAAAAGCTGAAAGCCATGCAATGGTGTCAGAAGTCGGGAAGTCAGTGTCTTGATAAAGTCACATTAACGCTATTTTCATCTCAATGTCAAAGAGGGAAAAGCAGTTGAATGTATTATTTTAAAAAAACAAAACCAAACCACAATATTGTTTAAAGGCTCCCAGCTCTTATTTTAAGAATTTTTGCAATATGGTGGTAATTTTCTATTCTCTGTCATGCTCCTCCAGATTTTGGTACAGTTCAGTATCTTTACTTATAATAAATTCCTGACTGGAGAGCAGGTGATGCAGTCAGAGGCACGTAGAAAACACTGCTGTACGCTCTTACAATATATTGCATTATTGCTATTAAATAATGGATGCAGAAAAGCCACACAAGAACAAAGATCCCTGTGTGGGGAGTTGACTCTTCCCAAGTGGGATGTATCAGACAACATGTTCTTTCTCATCGTAACTAGCTGGCCAGGGAAAAAAAGACTAAGACTGCTCTGTCAGCATCCCTAGCCCTCTTCTGCCACACTGTACTGTACTGTAAACACCAGCACAAATGGATCCACATGCTATGGAAACATGCTAACCCTGTGTAACCTCTGGAGATCACTCTCCTCATCACACAGTGGAAACAACTCCTCACTGCAGAAACAGCCATGGCTGTAAAATCACTAGACGATGTAAAATCCCAAATGCGAGCTAGGTCCCAGTACGGTAGTGGTGGAGGAGAAAAGGGTGAAAACTCTGTTCTCCACCTTATGTGGGTGCCTTACCTTTATGACGTCTTCATCAGCTGATATGCACTCAGTGGAGTCCGAAACATCGACCACAGACCCATCCTCCTCCACAGCAACTACCTTGACTGGAACAGACACCGTTTTCCCCGTCAGAATGGCCGTGTTGAGGACTTCTGTGTCCTGTATGCACACACAAACGAAGGAGGGGCGTTAGAGAAGCATAAACCCATGAGGATGCTGCAGCGGTCAGATCGATGAACCAAAACCCTGCCTCTGAGAGGGACGGGGCAGGGGACGATCCTTCTTTCCACACACCCTTTGAGCTCCCTGCAGTTAAGGTTTAACAACTTTCTAAGCCAAAAGCTGCATCTGGACCATCAAGTTCTGGTTTGGACAAACATCTGGATATACTCTTTTTGAGCCCATTTACAGGTTTGGCTGCTGTGGCAATGAAATCTGTAACACAGTGAGGTGGGAAGGCACATCTGCAGCTTGGCAGAACCGCAGTGCTCTTCAGGTATGATCTCCAGAGGGTGTCAGCGACAGTTCCCACCCCTTTGCCCCAGATCATGCCAGTAATTTAGGAAGTGATTATCAAGCATTACGATAACAGCATTTCTTTCTTACTCTCCCAGCTAACCATGTTGCGAGTTGACCATTCTCCCTTTTCAGGACATAAATACATGATGAGGAAAACTACGCATGAGGTAGAGTATTTCTCACCTAGAGATGTTTTACCATATTTATCTCCAATTCTGATGAATTCACAGTGCTGGTACTTAATGACTCCATTAACAAAGCCTTCCTCTGTGTCTCAGCATGGCTGCAGTTTGATTAATTACTCCAAATGAGTTGCTACAGAGGTCCCTGCCTTGCGTAAGCAGGGACGCAGACCGGAGAGGAACGGCCTCCAAAGGCCTACAGAGCAGCTTGTCTCTGCTTAAGGAGTGCTTAATGCAGGCCCAAAACCCGACACACACGCGGGGCGAGGAACGATCTGTGCTTCCACAGAGATTCCGTCTGGCCCTCTCAAAAAGCCTCCGATAGGAAATACTGCTTCGAATCAATCCGCTTTTCATTTTTCAACTTCCATAAAACTAATTGCTTGCCAGTTGGGGAAAAAAAAAAAACTTGTCTAACTTTAAATTCCATTATTAGAATTGGTGGGAAAAGAAATGGATTTTAGTGAAAAATTTGATGGCAGCTTGCATAGGGAGATATATTCACTATCATTTGCTTCTGTCTGCTACGTAGATTGATAGAAAATAATGGGCATTGACCACAAGCTAAGGACAGCTGGAGAAGACCGATAAATACTTGCAACTAAGATGTATTATTAATCAATATTCGGAAACTTCTACAAAAAGCACCCTGAATTAAATGAGTTGAAGTACTAATAACGAATGCCAGCTAACTAATATAGCCTGCTAGAGCTTTATGGGCAGTCATGTTCCAGAAAAGCATTTAAGCATGTACTTGAGTCCATTTCTGTTCAGAACAGCACTAAAAGTACGTGCTCAGCCTCACACTGAGACTTCAATGTGATTTAAGCACGCGTTTAAGTGTTGTCCTGAGTAGAGATGCTTTTCTGAATAATACCTCATTAAATAAATACGCTTTGTTCTGTTCTCTGCAAGGTACAAACCAGATGTTTTACAGTAAGTCTCGGTTTTGTTTATGCTGTAACCAGCTGCCATCCATGAGGACGGGACACTGGGAAAAGGAGAAGTATGTGACAAAAGTGGAAGTGTGAAAGAGCAACTGTAAAACCTCTACAAAGACCGAGGTTTGAACAAAACTAAGAAGAAAAGGCATTGCTAGGTGAAAGGAAACAATTAGATGCACCTCGGGTGGAAAGAGGTGGTAAGACAGACAAAGAAAAACTGAGGGTGCTTCATCCACAAGTATATCTGAGAAGAGGTAGTCAGATTTCACCAAGCCAACAGCAAATATCCCAGAAATCCTAAACCGTCAATTCAATATAAACATATGCCAGCTATATGATGATGACACAGTGGTTCTGTGTCAAAACACTCCCAAAAAGCAGTTTGCCAGTACGCTATTTCTAAGCCATTCTTCAACAACAGTCTTCCTCAGTGCATCAAGAGAAACAGTATTTTTGCCAAGGTCACAAACAACGAACAGGCAACTATTTACGCTTCCAAACCCATCCTGTTAGCACAGCTACGCAACCTCAACGAGTCAGGGGCTGGCGGCACTCGTACACAATTACAGTCTGATCCAAAGCCCTACTGAGTCATACATGAAAGGCTTCTTTTGACTTCAGTAGACTTGGAACCAGGTTCTCAACAGGCCTGAACTAATTTCTCCTTTGATTTTACACTGTTTATTGTATCGCCCTTGTGTTGACCCTTATGTGTGACAAAGGATAAACAAAACCTCTAGCCTCTTTTTAACTGTAAGTGCTGCTCAGCTACCAAGCTGAAGTCCGAGTTGGATGCTCTGACGGAAAATGCAAAGTTTATAAAGACATTTGCATTCCTTTTGTCAGCTGCCTGTGAAGATGAGCATGAGAGAAAAGGTCTTAGAAGAGACACCTCGGAACCCAGCTATTTTGGGGTGCTCTGAAATATGCTGATCCTGCTCTTAACACAAGCACTGTCCTGCCTGAACCTTCCCTCCTTCCCAGCATGTACAGGTACCCACCGTCCTAATTAGCTGGTGCTGCTTTACAAAAACTTTACACTTCACTGGTAAGCAATTCTACCATATAAATCAATATTTCAGATGCCTGATGCCTGGATCGAGTGTTACACAAGTATAATAGGCTGTGTAAAGACCTTTCTAAGAGCTGGCTATTTATAGACTGGAAAAATATAGTTCCTCTGAGAAAGAAATATGAAGGCATAACTGAACTAATTGACTGTCCATTAGATTTATAAACAGACCACATTTTAGCGCATCTTCAACAAATAATTGCATTTAATCTAGATTCTATTAGGCTTCTTTTATATTTCCACAGTAGGGTTTACTGCAGAAAAAAAAAAGTGTTACTGAATTTAAGATACCTGTACTGGTTATTACTAACGGCATCTGAAATGTAGAGAGGGGCAATAATGTTGATTTACACGGGCAGGTCCTCCTGTGTGGCACAGCATCAGTGAAACATCCAGAACAACTCTCAGGGCCCACCAGCACAAACTTCTAACTGCAGACACTGCAAGGTCCCAGGTGAAAAACTGGGAACTCCTTCCTATTTCTTTTGGCAAAGGCTTCAGCTGCAAGTTCTTGACCAAAACCTTCAATTCAAACAGCCCAGGTGGGAGCTACACATTGATATTGCAGGGTCTATCCCTGAATAATAATTACGTGCATGTTTATCTCCAGCTCCTTCTCTGTACCTGAATGCATTAGCACTTCAGCAGAGCTCTTCTTAATTACAACTGTAACCTGCTAATAGCATTTCTTTGTTGTCTGAAGGAATCTACTTCTTATCCAGCCCAGGCTAAATTAAAATTTAATACAACATCAGGTCGCAACAGAACTAGGAAGCAAATGACAGCTGTTTAATTAAAACCTAAAGCTGATTAGATGGCACTGCTGAGAGAAATACTCAAGAGGAAGAGTAGAAAACTACTGAAACTCAAGGCTAGGATAATGGCTTTATTTAAATATGAATAAACCCTGCGCACAGCCACAGTAAATGTTTGACAACTCATTGCTTTGGACAAATGGGGGGAAATGTGAATGGGAGACGTGTCTGGAGTCATGATAGAGCTGTGATTACCAGCACTGCTGTTCCCTATGTATGTGACCAGCAGCAGACATTACTCAGGAGTGACTACAATAGGTAGACACGAACCAGTTGAGGAACTCCAGGCACAGAGTTCCCAATAATTAGCCTTTAAACTCCACCACACTGATCTAAATCCTCCTTAGGCATGCGACTGTGGCAACTCACCCAGCTACTGAGAGCCAACGTGGCACAGTTTTTCCCCCTGTTCTAGTTGAAAAAGAGAGACATGGACAAACAGCTTATGCATCTCACAAGAAAGCATCTCAGGAGCCAGGAGCTGGACACAGGGTACGGAGACCCCAGCTCAAGGCTGCCAGCACATCCTTCCTGCCCCGCCAGCATCCTTTCAACAACGTCTGGCGGGGCACAAAAGCCTCACACCAACCCAGTTTACCGTGACAGATATCATCCTTGTGATTAATGCATGAGCTGGATGTGTTTTTTTAGAGGTTAACAAAACATGCTACAGTACAGTAAACCCAATAAACACTCAATTGTAAATCAGGAGGGAAACCTAAAGCCAGCCCTGTTCCACTGACAAATGCTCCAGCTAAATGCCTTCTGGCATTTACTTGAAATGACTGTCTTTAGTGAAGAAGGCATAGAGCTGAAACATTTGTCTGCAGAATTGCATTCCTTCATTATTCTTTTTTTCCCCAGAGTGTACCTCATGAAAATACATTTGTAATATTAGAAGGAATCTTTAGGAACCAGCTCTCCTGCCTAGAAACAGTATATCTTAAAAAAATGTAGATTACAGGGCAGCTTGTGACATGTGGGCTGGGCTAGGGAAGTTTTTTTTTTATTCGATAAATTATTCACCATCTTTTTCTTCAGATCAAAGAGCAAGGCAATATAAGTCCATTAAGCAAGCTTAATATATAAATTAGATGCTTTGCTGAAATTATTATAATCCAAAGCAATTCTGTACTTTTTCCCCCTCATAGCTGAACACCATTTTACATTTCCAATACATATTAATGAAGCCTGGTTGCTAGAAAGCTATTTATATTTTCCACCATCCTATCAGGTAAGATACACCATTTTGTCACTGTCGTAGTTTATCCCCGCTCAGGACCAATGTACACAGTCTCTCACTCACTTCCCCCCCCTCCAGTGGGACAGGGAGGAGAAGTGGGAAAGAAAAGAAGGCAAAACTCATGAGTTAAGATTAAAAAAAAAATGAAGAGAACAAGAGAAGAAAAGAAAACAGAGATGGAAAACAAACAAACAAAACCCCACTAACAGAAAATACCAAAGCACGTAATTTACAGTACCAGAGCTCATGGTGGATCCTGCTGCCTGGCTCCCTCCAGAGTGGCAAACCCTGCCCCTCGGCACCATCCCCATTTTATGCACTGAGCATGAGGTCACAGGTGTGGAACAGCCCTTGGGCCAATTTGGGTAACCTGTCCCAGCTGGTGGCTAATCAGTAACCTGCCCCAGCTGTGCCCCCAGCCACAGGGACCACCAACTCCAGCTCCTCTCCCAGCTCAGGTGAGAATTAACTCTGCCCTAGCCAGAGCCAGGACAGTCACCCAATGGGGGGAAGGAACAACTGGGATTATGTGTTTATGAAACATGAGAAAACATAAACAGTCCTCCTGCCCTGACAAGCCCATGTGTTGCTAGAAGATCATTCCCATTCCCCTCCAACCTTCCTCTGTCCCGGCTGTTTCCTCATTTCAGCATCTCATCCAGCATATCACTATTAGGAGCGATCAGTTATGACAGATGGCACATCACAAATACTGCAGGCTATCGTGTCAAAGTTAAAGGTCATCCTTTATCTCCTTCTTTTACCTGCGTAATAGCTTGACTTCATACTGGGATCCCCAAGGAAGAACAGGCAGGTGCATATATTCTGCAGGAGAAATTAATTAATGTAGATTGAACCATACAGAGAGGTTCTTAATCACCAGTTCTTACAGAACAATGTAAGCAGCAACTATTAGCCTAATTGAATATCATTCTAGATGTATACTAGAGTGTGTGTTGCAAATACAATTTGGTACAGCACAAAAAAGCACGATACAGAGACTCCGAAGCGGAATTTTATGTCATAACTTGTCTTTTTGCCACAGATACACTGAAGGAAGCTCTTATCTTAGCAGCGTGTACCCAGCACACGCACTCAGCCAGAGCGGTAATTCTTCTCTTGGAGTTCATGGAAACTAAAGCTGAGATTTATTCCATTTCCATGCTTTTTTATGAAGGAAATTCAGCTCATTTAGAGGTTTATGTAGGATGAATAAGGAAAATCTGCTGCTGAAGGTGAAACCTGATTAGAAGCACAGACACTGTCATATCTATGACCTGAGGCAGTTTTATTTTATTTTTTTATAACTCAGAACAGATCTGCCCCCATTAAGGAAAGGTTCAGAATGCAGCTTGGTGCACTTGGCAGAAATAATTGCAACCTGTCAGGCAGTCTCCACTGTCTCAGCTAAGTACCAGTGTCTCCCACGTGAGCAAAAGACTTTTCCTGAGACTGGGCTCATGCTATTTCACTTCAGCCCATTACGTCCCAGTAGAGTTTATTCTCCAAACCTGCTGCGTTAAACATCATGACGCTACTGCTCTGAAGCTCGTACTTGAGGTACGCACTCCTCCATTACTGAGGTAGAAGGAATGGGACATTCTTACACGTGCAGAACAACTATCTGATTTCAGTTGTCTGCACAGAGAACAGACACCAAGAGCCCGTGGCTTGTGTTTCAGGACCTTTTAGTACACCAAGAAATACAGGACCTAAAATCAGCCTAAAAGTATGATAATCTCTGCCAGGCATTCACACTGGGATTTACTCTGTGTTTAGAGGTCTGAACAGTACCTGAGCATTCATCTGACATGCTTGTGCCGGTTCTTCTCAATAGCAAGAGGGTAGGGCTGTCTACTTAAGAGCAATGACATGAGCCTCAGTACAAACCGATACACTACCTATTGTTTTCAAATAGCCATGAAATAATAATATGAAGATTCCTCAAAGGCATTGCTTTTTCCACAGAAAAATCCAGGAAGGCCATGCTTTGCCTAGTTTATGGAATGTAACTATTGGATTTAACTAAGTACCAACAGTAGTCAAAGATATAATTTTCTGTCTTTGTATCTTTGTCCCACAGGCTTAATAATATTTAACAACATTGTGGACAGCCATTTTGAAGAATTAATTTCAGACATTTCTCTAATTCCTTTCCTAGTTATCACAATTTCTTTTGGAGTGGGCTGGAAGGAACATTTTCTGGAGGAAATTCTCTGCCACCGGTGCAATGGGAGAGCTGGCAACTCACCAGCTTGAAGAGGCTTCAGTTTCAGAAGTGCAAAACTACAGACATTGAAACATAAGGTTCCGTATCACGTGAGTTTACTGCCACAATCTGTGTGCTCATCTTCTACCATGAGTGCTACCTGGGCAGAAATCCATGTCCTTCTGTAACAACAGCTGTTTAATGCTATAGAAGAATGCACAAATTAATTACAGCATGTCTACATGACTTCCCAACAGGAAGCATCTCTCACAGAAGGAGTGCAGGTTCTCTTTCTGCTTTGGACACGGTGACTTGCTTTGTTAAGTCATTCGCAGAGTGGCTACGGCTTAAGAATATCTATTTATGAGCAAAAAAAAAAAAAGATACATGGGAAAGCAAGTTTGACATCGTGTAAAGTCACCTGAAATCCCCTGATAGAAAACAGTTGTCTAGCATTTGCTTAGATGGAGGGTTCAGAAAAACTGTATTTTGTGTCTTCTTCCTCAGCATAGTTCAAACACCAGTGTGAGTCCAGAGCTCATGATGTACCAAATAAATTCAATAAAGAACTGTATTTTCTGGACAGAGCTAGATGCATATACTTATTAATTATATTTGAGAAGTGCATTATGGAGGTTGAAATGGAATAGAGATCTACCAGATGCTCATATTGATCACTCTGCAAAAGAAGGATATCATTTTCCAAAAAACATGGATCTGACAGGAAAGACCCATGCCTCACTCAGAAAAGGTTTGGTTTTGGTTTTTTTTTTTCTTGAAGATGCTCTGTCTTGTCTCTCGGGACCAGAGTGCTCTACATACTTATTTTACCTATTTAAGTAATTTCACGGGCTCGCACTTGACTGCTCTCAGATGTAAAGCACACGCGCACAGGGCTGCAGGACTGGCTTTGCAGACAGCAGAGGCTGTGGAAGTGGATTGTTCCCCGCCGCCTGCTCTCCCTCCTCCAAGTGCCTGCGGCAAGTGATTCATTCTCTGGCAGTTCCCGTCCTGGGCACATGTCTCAGGACAGCGTAAGTGACACTCTGGAAGTTTTATCTCTCTCCATTGCCTACTAAAGGGCTCAGATGTCTAGTTTAGACTTGATGTCTAGAATTAGGGGACAAACTCTATCCCTT
>WHYT01017567.1:197100-241715 GCA_009806455.1 Tetrax tetrax
TGTGTTTAGAGATCTGAACAGTACCTGAGTATTCATCTGACATGCTTGTGCCGGTTCTTCTCAATAGTAAGTGATTGGTAACCATTTTACAGCATATTTAGAATTTCACAGTTCATTTAAAGGTGGTGCTTTTTCCCTTTTTATTCCAGATAAACATGATCACATTCTGACTTAACAAAACTGCAGGTCACCTCCAGCTGACATCAAACAATGTCCCCCTGAATTCAGGAGGATACAAAATGGGTAGGGCTGTCTACTCAAGAGCAATGACATGAGCCTCAGTACAAACCGATACACTACCTATTGTTTCCAAATAGCCATGAAATAATAATATGAAGATTCCTCAAAGGCATTGCTTTTTCCACAGAAAAATCCAGGAAGGCCATGCTTTGCCTAGTTTATGGAATGTAACTATTGGATTTAACTAAGTACCAACAGTAGTCAAAGATATAATTTTCTGTCTTTGTATCTTTGTCCCACAGGCATATTTAACAACATTGTGGACAGCCATTTTGAAGAATTAATTTCAGACATTTCTCTAATTCCTTTCCTAGTTATCACAATTTCTTTTGGAGTGGGCTGGAAGGAACATTTTCTGGAGGAAATTCTCTGCCACCGGTGCAATGGGAGAGCTGGCAACTCACCAGCTTGAAGAGGCTTCAGTTTCAGAAGTGCAAAACTACAGACATTGAAACATAAGGTTCCGTATCACGTGAGTTTACTGCCACAATCTGTGTGCTCATCTTCTACCATGAGTGCTACCTGGGCAGAAATCCATGTCCTTCTGTAATAACAGCTGTTTAATGCTATAGAAGAATGCACAAATTAATTACAGCATGTCTACATGACTTCCCAACATCCTGCAGGAGCATCTCTCACAGAAGGAGTGCAGGTTCTCTTTCTGCTTTGGACACGGTGACTTGCTTCGTTAAGTCATTCGCAGAGTGGCTACGGCTTAAGAATATCGATTTATGAGCAAAAAAAAAAAATACATGGGAAAGCAAGTTTGACATCGTGTAAAGTCACCTGAAATCCCCTGATAGAAAACAGTTGTCTAGCATTTGCTTAGACGGAGGGTTCAGAAAAACTGTATTTTGTGTCTTCTCCCTCAGCATAGTTCAAACACCAGTGTGAGTCCAGAGCTCATGATGTACCAAATAAATTCAATAAAGAACTGTATTTTCTGGACAGAGCTAGATGCATATACTTATTAACTATATTTGAGAAGTGCATTATGGAGGTTGAAATGGAATAGAGATCTACCAGATGCTCATATTGATCACTCTGCAAAAGAAGGATATCATATTCCAAAGAACATGGATCTGACAGGAAAGACCCATGCCTCACTCAGAAAAGGTTTGGTTTTGGTTTTTTTTTTCCTGAAGATGTTCTGTCTTGTCTCTCAGGACCAGAGTGCTCTACATACTTATTTTGCCTATTTAAGTAATTTCACGGGCTCGCACTTGACTGCTCTCGGATGTAAAGCACACGCGCACAGGACTGCAGGACTGGCTTTGCAGACAGCAGAGGCTGTGGAAGTGGATTGTTCCCCGCCGCCTGCTCTCCCTCCTCCAAGCACCTGCGGCGAGTGATTCATTCTCTGGCAGTTCCCATCCCGGGCACATGTCTCAGGACAGCGTAAGTGACACTCTGGAAGTTTTATCTCTCTCCATTGCCTACTAAAGGGCTCAGATGTCTAGTTTAGACTTGATGTCTAGAATTAGGGGACAAACTCTATCCCTTCCTGCTTTCAAAATTATAAACAGCCAGTACCTATCATTACTGTGAGCTCCTTTACTCCTGGGCGCTAACGGCACTCCTAACAACTTTTACACCGCTGCATGTTTCCTGCAGTGACACAGGCTTCACAGACGATACCGCCACGCTTTTTATCTACTTCACTTCATAAAGCTGCCTGCTGCTGAATTTGATGCAGTGAAAATAAAAAGCAGGATAACATACCTGTAGCCAGGCCAGGTACCAGCCTTTACTGTCCTTGCACACTCAGAGCCTTCTGGTGCATTGTTCACTGATTTTGGGAGCATCCATCAACGGTACATTGCTCATCCTCGCACTGCCGCTGCACTTGAACGGAGTCTAGCCTTTCAAGTCTTCAACATTTACTTTCTATTTAAACAAACACTACAGAAAATGTCTCCTGCCTGTGTTTAGAACTGCCTGGAAACATTTTTTGCAAGGAAAAAAATGTTCATTGAAAAACAATCAAAAAGCATAAAAAAGACACCTTTGAGAATATTTTCTTTTGAAAAAAAAGCTAAAATTTAAAATTTAATTTTTTTTTTCAAGTAAGAATGTTGATTTATTTTAGCTGAGTTTTTGAATTCTTCTGGCTGATCTAAGAACCACTGGAGGTTTTTTAATTCCTTCCTCTGCTTCTTCTTGGCTTAAATTTTGTTCTCATTTTAGTTTTTCAGTCTGCTCACTTTGTACCTGTTCAGAAGCACTGCCTTGTTCTGACATGCCCCTGTGTCTGATTCTTTCTTTTTTTTTTTGTTCAACTTTTATATAGAGCAGCCTCTTTTTTATTCAAGTTCAGAATTAAATCTCTTTTTTTGTCTTCATGATTGAATTTCTCAGGGAACTCTTGTGCAGTGTATTTATTTCCTGCAGACTACGACAATATCATCTGTGTTTCCAAAGCTGCTTTCAGAACATTAGTGTTTTTACAGAGTCCATCAGCTTTTAGGACACATAGTCTCTCAAACTAAATAATGTTTTAAGAACCTGTGAGAAAACAAAAACAAACAAACAAAAAGCAAACAAACAAACAAAAAAAAACCAACAAAAACCTGACAGGATTCTGCTCTCAGCTAGACTGGTGCAAGATGGAGTATTATAATAAAGACCATGAAGTTACACAAACGTAAAAGTCCTGTGAAATCAGGATCAAACTATTTAATTTTTCATCTTTTCCCCTGTCTCTCTTTTATCTGCTCTAAAAATTACATATTGAATGATTTATTTAAATTACTCCTTATAGTATCTTGTCGTTCCACAATACTTCAAAAAAAGATCTTGGCTCTGCCAAGGACAACAGGACAGTTATCTTCATTACACAGCTGAAATAACTGAGGCAGAAGAAATCCCACCAGGCCAGTGACAGATCAAGAAACTGAATCCACATTTCCATCATCCTACCTCTATGCTTTTTCTGAGAGCTTGCACTCAAACTCGTTGTCTTCAGGCTGTCGGCTCTGTACAGTTTAAATGCCAGTTCCCACGTCTATCCCACTAAACGACCTTTTTGCATAATGAGTAAATGCTGAGCATGCAACATCTCAAACAGTTAATTTATTGGTTGGTTCACTGAAATTTAGCTGTGCAGCAAAACAAACAGCAGTGACTAAAGAAACAGAAGGCTGCGAATAAAGCAACCAGTAACAGATGCAAGGAAAGCAAGAAATATTGTATTATTTGTCACCTTTCTTACGTGGGAAATGATAACGGCATACTAGCATACACTCCAGCGCCACAGATAGCTGAATGCACTCAAAGGAAAAATCCCAGATTACCTCTTATTATGAAACTATTGCAAAAGGGTCCACTTTGAGAGGGCTTCCAATGTCATCTCACAGGTAGTTTGAAATGGGGCAAGACAATAGCAGACAAGGGGGATGACATTAATGCTTCTCAGGAATAGAAATAGACAGTGACAGTATTATTGGTTTTCGATAGAAGCGTTCTGTAAACAGACAAAGGTCTTCCACTTATTATTCTATGAAAGCAAATATATATCAAAATCACAGCATGTCTCTCTGAGAAAGAATTTTAACAATGGTTCCTTGTCCTTACCCCTCAGCACCAAACTCAGTCCAAGCAGGGACTCCAACATAGGTTTAAAACTTTCCGGTTTAAACTGTAAACAATATGAAGCAGTGGCTGACTTGGTTTTCCATCTCAACAAAAGGCACTGAAGGACAGAAGGAAAATGAAGAGACTTCTTTCCTTGCTGCCAAAGTATTCTCTTCATAATTAGCCTTTAAAAGTCATTAAGACACTACTCAAATGCAAACTTTACAATCTGAACCTGTTACATTATGAGTAATGGGAAAAATACTGATCTTCCAGAAGGGTAAACTAGGTACAGTGAGAGAGGGAGAGAATTACCCAATTTGTGTTGGAAAATTCATCTACAAGAACTATCTTGGTGGAGGAAAATGTCTCCCATTTACTGCCATTTTACTTAACGTGAGACACAAAATTACGCAGTCTGACTCGGTTACAAAGAGAAATTAGATCACCACTACTGGACTGTTCAAATTGAATGAATATTTGCTATTCGCCTCCATTAAGGAAATTTATCTTCCTTAAAATTGGCTAACCATTCATTCTTTACTTTTCCTCTTAAAATGGGCAGATTTCCAAAAGATAATACATTTATTCCTTTTTTCCAGTATCAATTTCGAATTGTTTACTGTTGTAAGGTGGGAAGAAGGCCAGATCTAATGCCATATTCTCGCCTGCACTGCAGCTGATGGGGTCCTGTCGCTGCAGAGTCATTGCTGCTGCTAAATGGACAGACAAACACAAGGGAAGACGTTTTTTACAAAAGACACAGCTTAAGAAAGTATAAGATTCTCTGGCATTTTGACACATCATTTTAGCAAAGGATTGACAAAGAAGGAAAAAGTGTTGCACCTAAGGCCTTCATAAATGCAACACAGAATTCCATCTCAAAAGTGCTTTCAGATGAAAGCACCCCGTACAATGACCACACAGAAAAGAGCAAGCTCTCCTCACCTTCCACTTCTTATAATTTTGGCTCTTTCCCTTCTTTCTTACACCTTGAAGTACTCAGTCACATTCTCCCTCCCTTACGACATCTTACCTCCTTGGTTAAAATGTGTTCTCATGGCACAGATGTGGGCCAGTACTTCCCACATTCTGTTTTCAAAGTGTTGCTCCAAAACAGAAGTGTCTTACATAAATCAAATTATAAACTCTGTCATTCAAAGACCACTGACATTTCACATCTACTTCACAAGAATACAAACAGCAACACAGCAAAGAAAGTTCAGCTCTGCATGTGTTGTGACCTTGCGGTGAGCTGAGGACCCAGAGGTGGAACATCTCCTCCCAGCACCACACCACTTTCCACACCGTCTCAGCACAGCCTCAACATGCTCTTTTCAGGTTTTTGATGGACAACACTGTAGGAATAAAGTCAGCGTTCATGTCACATTTGAAGCACGTTTATGGTTAAATCCACACCATAAGGGACAAATATAAAATCTAGGTGAGAGTATTCACCTACAAAAGCTTAACTTGGGTCTGGGAACAAGAAAGTCCACATGAAGAAATTTGTGATAACACGGTGAGTAAAGTACCTTATTTACACTACTCAATTTTCAAATTTTCTAAGCAACAGGAATGATCTGAAAACAGATAAACTGAATCTTGAAGCAAAACCAGTGTTTTGATACATCTTTGTTCCTTTGCTATGGTACAACTTAATCATTTTCCAAAAGCCCAAGAATTATTGCCAGAAGGCACCTTGTAATAAAAAGCAGAAAAAGATGATCAAAAGCTTCACTCCACATTCTCCTGCTTTACTGCGGGTTAGTTTTGAAGGACAAATGTTTGTTCTTTTCATGGCCAATATGATACACAGTGGTCAACCAGTGCCCAACTTCTAAAGTCACAGGACCACAACAACTACATCAAACACACCTTTCTATTTGGTTTTTATTTTCGGGCAAATTACATTGACTTTTAACTAACTGCCTAAAGGTTACACTCTCTTAAATGCAGCAGTACCTGGCTTTTTAATATTGTTTTTCTTCCTCTTTGTTAATGAAGGCAATTGTGCCAGTTTTTGTTTATTCAGTTTTGGATTTTCCTTCCAGTAGTGTTGTAACGGAACTCTGGTGCGCATATCTAATGCAATCTGACAAAAGCTATTACAAAGAACAACCCAGAATAAACCTGCAACCTTACTTCTTCCTAATGACAAGTTGTGACAGGAGTGGAAGAGAAGATGACGTGCAAGTTTCCCGGCCAGGTTGCACTGGGCTCTGTCACTGATGAGGCTGAGAAACAGCAACAGCCTGAGACCGAATCAACCTTGGCCGTGTTTAGCAGAAGCATTTCAGGAGGCAGCCATCTGACAGCGCTGTCTCCAGGCAGCCACGGCTTGCAGCAGCTTCCTTCTCTGCAGCAACATTTCTGTTTTGTTTTGTTTTGTTTTGTTTTCCTCTTTCCTTGGCCAAGAATCTCATAAACAGTTTCAATCTAAAAAGTCTCATTCCAGCATGCAATGCCATTCAGTCCAGAAGGGAATAAACCTAGAATGGGGGAAAATTAGTGCAGAGGAAAAGACTTCAGAACCCATTAAGCACAGCTACGCGTAGCTGCTCTGGTCTATATTTCACCAATTTTTATGATAACTCCTCTCACTTATTCTGCATGGTCTCTTGGGAAAAACAGAGCCAGAAACCCTACATTTGTTTAAAAAAACATTGATGTGAAAGGTGGACTGAGATATGGTATATAAAGATTTTCCTATTTTTACATGTGCAGTGATATTTAGAAAGGTTGGAAATTATGTTTAGAATTTCTCTATTTCTGGTCAAATGGATTGCCAGAGGATTTTTCTGACAGTGGCTGTCTGCAATTCGATGGCAGTGAATAAGCAGAAAATGAGCTAGGTTCTAAGATTCATTCATAAAACGTTGCAAAATGTATTTAGATCAGGTGGGAGCAGGAGCCTTTTCATGTGTCCTTGATTTTCAGAGCGCAACACACCTGAGAACACACCTCTCAGCATCGGTATTGAGAACACGTCTATCTCCCCAAGACCCAGTGCCATTTTCAAGGCAGATTTTCCTCTCACACAAAGTTTTCTGATATGCATTTCACTGATGACTAAAAATTTATATTTAGTATTTTGTTTACATGCCCACACAGAATGGTACAAACATTATTATAAATTGAAAAAAAAAAACAACCCAGACAATGATTGAGTAGACTAACCTCCAAAACACTTGGGCAGCTGTTCCAACATACTGTCTTTGAGGCCAATATGCTGAAACAGCTGTTCTTACATGTAAGGTAAAATTGTCCGCTTTGTTTTGCATTGTGAATACTCGAGGTCTATTTCGTATCTTAGTCACTTTAATGCACACCTGGAGCATTGCCAAAATTTTTTTATACTTTGCATACATTTTTTTTCCCCATATTATTAGCAACTTCACTGATGTAAACTCATTTGTTCAACAATATGCTCAAAACCAAGGTGAAGTGGCTTTGTCATCTTTACATGGGATCTGCATACTCACGCCGCCCGCTTCTCTCTGTAGCAAGATGCTTGCAGAATGGGTGAATGAATGAAGGTTATTTTTGTATGTAGTTTTACAATAGCATGAGTGTTCCTTAAATGGAAAGCATGTTCTGGTCCATGGTGCTTTCTCCCTTTGTTTCCAAGGCAACTCATCACACAGACACATCCAAACACACACGTGCATGCTATTAATATTCTTTTCTGATGTGAGAGCATCAATGAACCCCTAGCCAGCTTCTGTAGTAGTGAAAGCCTAAGATAAACTTCCCAGAGAGTGAACTCACAGCAGGAAAAAATTCAAGAAACCTTTCCCTTCGTTGTACAATTAGGATACATGTTTTGGAAAATTTTTGCACCAAGATCTCCTGTCCCTTCTAGCCACATGAATAAGGAATCCTGAGTCCACCTTGCAATATCCTTGTGCTTTCCTTCTACAATGCAATGCTTTCAGTCAGGCTCTTCCCAAGAGAAGGAAATAACTAGGAGGTTGTTTTGCGCATGCATGTCTCTATATTTCCTCTCAAGACTAAGAAGGTGAAAAAAATGGTGGCACTTTGGCCTTAAGGAAAGGTATCACAGCCTTGGTAAGCCTTGCAAGAGCCGATCTGCAGAAGTTGCACGGCCGCACCTGACACTTAGCGCTGGAAAACCTCTGAATCTGTTCTGTGCTTCCAAATGAAACTCATTTCAGAACAGGCAAGGCCCAGGCACAAAAATGATTTGTCATGCTCAGCACTCCATGCTAAATCACATTTATACCCTCTGATTCTCAGTGGTAATCCTCTTTGGAATTAGCTTAATTGGTGGGCTTTTAAGAGCTGGGGGTCAGGTACAGACATTGAGTAACGAGTGAAAACCGCAAAGGCAGGGTCTGACCAATTCTGCTGTTTGTCGGAGAAGCGAGAGGCGACAAAGAAGGGAGGCAGCTGGAAATTGCAAGAGATGCTTTGAAATAAAGCACCGTGAATCACTGTTGGTTTATTGTTGTTCCCATCTATCTGGTGTTTTTTTTTTCCTTTGCATAACAAAAAGGCCTGCTGATTGCCGTTATTGCCTGGGATTTTTGTACTTGTCATTCCCACACCGAATGTCAGCGTTTTGTAGGTTTTCAGAGTACATCAGACTTTGGACCAGCGTCGGCTCTTGCCTATCTAAATATCCCGTTAATCACAAGAGAACAGTGGTACACACAAATCTGGTCTATCCTTAGGGGTCAAGTGCCATTTCCAAAATAAAACCTACTTTTAAAGTACGTGTCAGGGGTATTTGCAATAATAGGAAGTTAAAAGGCAATGCAAACTCAGGGCAAGGCAAATTCAGGCAAAGGGCCTTACTCAGATTTCCTTATACCAGGTATGGATTTGAAGGGACATAAACATGATTTACCTCCAGGCTTAACAGCCGGCAATTCTGCTGAAGTGGGACGCTACTGATGCTGAATTTGCTGCAGTTTAGGGGCTGATTTAGAAACAGCTCTCTGCGATTTATTCTATAGAGAATATCAAATCATTCCATTAACCCCGGCAGAATATCTATGCATTTCACAGCAGCAACACTGGGGAACATGGACCCCTTATCCATGGGTGAATACATGATGCTCCTCCTCCTTTGCATAAATACTTGGAGCTGTGGTTTACACAGCTCTACTCTATCCTAAAAAGCAGAGAAAAAGAATTCACCTTACCTGGTACATCTGAATGTGCAATATGTCACCTCTTGTTTATAAATAGATTTTTTAAAAGAGCAAAATCTTCAGTACCTGCTATGGGAAATCCTTGACTTCAATGGGAGCTCCACTATCTTGTACTAAGAAAATAGTTTATTAATACAATTCCCTTAATTCATGAGCTCCCTAACTTTTCAAGATTGCTACTATTAACTTGCACACCATGTAGCCTTAATGATTTTCGGTTACATTTTATATTGCATGCTTCTATTTATAAATGGTTTATAAGGGAGGCTAATCAATAGTTAATAGACGTTTTAAGTGTGCAACAGACATGAGGAGCATGGTTGAGAGAAGGTTGTAAGCACATCAATAAAAGTTATAAATGTCTATAAGCTCTGGCTTGTAACCCACCCATTGGGCCAATAGGATTCTGTAACAACTTAAATAGCAGGTTATCCAATTAATAACAGTTTTATTAATAACTAAGTCTTTGTAAACCATTTTAAATGGAATCCTGTTACACAAGGAAGCAATTCTGTGACCTATTGCATCGACAAGTATTAGGGAGAAATCTGTAGGTCTGTTTTTCAAATGCTACTCTCCTCCTGTAAGCTTGAATGAATACTGTAATATTTCCAACGCAAACACCATTACGGTGTTATTCTGGGATTTGGGCATTTTATCATACATCCTTAGGGTTAAGTTCTGTGCTAAGACACATAAATTTAAGTCTCACAGGAGCCCCTAGAGCTGCTTGCTGTGCATATCTGTGTGTGTAGGAGGGCACAACTTAGCCTTCTTATTTACAGAACCATTAATTAAAGTACTGCAATTAAATATCAGATCAAATTGCATTAAGATAACAGGAAGTCAGAATCAGAGCTTCTATTAGGGTTAATGGGAGCTACATGTGTTTAATTTTTAATGCACCTCTCCATAAACCATACCCTGAAGGATGTAGCTTAAACTGACATACACAAAAACAAAATTTTATGCAAATATTCTTTCACAATGTCCTAGTTTTTGCATCATTTCCAATCGTTTGCGTGGGTTTCCTGCTGTTTTTCTCTTAAGACAAGTTACCCTACGTGAAATGGAAGAGCTTGACAAATGACAGTTTCTGATCAACTCCGAGCAGTTGAGCATCACAAAATTACTAACTTGCAATTAGTCCACAGGGCACATGCTTCAATAAGAAAACCATTCGAGATTATTATTTTCTGCTTTCTTTTCAATCTAACTCTTTTCTAATTAACTGTACCAGTAATAGAGATTTGCGTAAAAACATAAAAAGAAGATAAAAGCCAGTTTTCTTCACTGTCGCACCCACAGATCTGTGCCGCTGCCGAGTGCTGGCAGAGCGGCAGGACCACCGGCTCGCCGACAGCAGCGGCCAGGA
The DNA here is from genome assembly GCA_009806455.1 of Tetrax tetrax. NCBI lineage: Eukaryota > Metazoa > Chordata > Aves > Otidiformes > Otididae > Tetrax > Tetrax tetrax. The sequence goes on from WHYT01017567.1 coordinate 207,469, forward strand.
ACCTCCTTGGGAAACTCTTCCGAGGTCCTGCCTCACGCACCAGCTGCACCACGCAAATCCCAGCAACCACATCCCCCGGCAGCTGGTAGCTAAGCGGGAGGTAGGTGAGAGCCCTCACCGCAGAGGTTTTGCATTGCCTAGGAAACGAAGGGAATCCCCCCCAAAGTCTTCATTTTTTGCCATAGCGATAAAAGGGGAAGGATGAAGGTTTCTGTTCCTCGCAGCCTCAGGAGTGCGTTGCAGCACACCAGTAAGCTGAAACAGGGAGGTGTGAACCAAACCCTCCTTAAGGAGCCATACAAACTAGTTAGTGGGAAATCAGCACTGAAATGGAAAATGTTCTCATTGCATCAGACTCCTTGTAGATTCTTGCTGTATTCTGAATTTTATGGTTCTTTGGAGAATTTTACATCAGAATTGGAGGAAAAAAAAAGTTTGCTTATCCACTGATCAAATTCACACAGAACTCTGTGTGCCTATATTTTCAATTGGAGAAAAACATTAAGAAGATTCAATATTTATGTAATATTTTATGGAAGTTCAGGAGAAAAAATCCAATATAATTTCCCAATTAAAATCACCTGCTCGTTGACTTACATCCATTACTATTATCTCAAGCTGCTGTATACTGAGGCTGTTCACACAGTGGTGTTATGTGAACACAGATAGGTTAAAAATTAGTAATTACTGTCTAGACAATTCACTGTTAGCTATAGCTGAGTGAATATGATGAATAATTTATTTGATGAATTTTGCATTCCTTTTCCTCTTTGTGGATTGATCATGACCAGTTAGGAAAACTTGAAAATGTACTCATTTATCAGAATTATTTTCTGAGAATAATTCTTAACTGAATATTTTTCCACCAAACAAAACTATTCTAACTTGCGATTTGAAAGTGACATTCTGGGATAGAAGCTATAGAGACCATTGGGATCGTTGTTCTTTTCTTGAGCAGATAATCGTGTAATAAGCAACAATGCAAAAGTGCTCTTACCATTAAAAAAAAATAGTTTGCAGCTCATTTTGTTATATAAGTTATGTAATTAAGAAAACTATTTATGCAACATATAAGCAATAACTATTTCTAAATTTTAAATGCCAAATTTACAACTGAAAATAACTGATGAATATGAACCTGTATCAATGCTATTATTCATTCTATAAAAGCTCACGTATGCATGTGTTTCTGGGAATTTATCACAGTACTCCTAGCTGTGTTATAGATCTCTAACACTTATTTTTACAAACTACCTGTTGGTTATTTCCTGTTCAGCATCAGTCCTTGGGAGAGCCTAGACCTGGATGTTGGGTGGGAGCTTCCAACGCAGCTGAGGTTTTATTAAAGGACCTACCTGTTATACAGATACCTCAATAAAAATCCTGGCATAGGCTCCTTTTAAGCAGAGCTACTGAGGTCCCTAGGCAGACATGTGCATTACAAACCTCTGGAAAAGTAACCGGAAGAGAGAAGGAACCTCAGGTCTCCCCCTTGCCCTAACCACTGAAGTTACACAGATTTTGTGGGTATTTGAGTGGAGTAGGAAAGGTTCAAAATGAGGGACTTGGAGCAGGCTGCTCACAGTCCATAAACCAGAAATGAAGTGGGAAGTGCTTCACCCTCACTTGGAGATTAAAAGCCCACAAGCAGAAAGAAAAAAAAAACAAGCAATAGCTGAACTGGGAGAACACCAGAAAAATGTAATTTGGATGAAATTAAAACAGGAATTTGTCTCTCTCCTTACTATCCTAAGCTATGTACTCTCTTAAAATCTCTGTGACATCACTACTTGACTAAGAGATACTGCCCAGCACCACATAAGATACACTGCCTTTTCTCTTCTCAGCGCTGGCCTCACTAGGAAGCTCCCGCACCCGCCACGCTGAGGGATGCTCTTCTGAGGGGCTGGGAGCCAGCGCAGGACCCCTGATGGCACTGGGCAGCTCAGCTTCTGCTCACCACCGTCAGTGCCACTGTGCCCCGCTCTCTTGTCAGCGTAACTGGGCTGACTTAGACGCACTGAGCTCGCTGAAGGAACACTGACAATATCCTTCTTCAGCACCTGCAAGAGCTGCAATTTGCAGAGAGGTCTAACAGAGTTAAACAGCCAGGTCCATTCAAAAGTCCCATGAAGTGATTATCTGGAACTCCTAGTGTCTTAATAACTTTCAGAAATCCAGCCATGAGATGCTTTTGAAAATCTGATCTCAAATTCTACAAACACGACTCGCAGTACTTCACAGTCATAGGGGTATCACACTTCATAGGGCTGAAGTTTTGCTTTTAACACAGATTTCTTGTCCCTAGAAACCAGATAACATTACATAGTAAACATTTCTGATTTCTATCAGCAGAGGTAGATTTGAGCTGGCAATCTAGAGGCAAAAAGCTAAGCAACCATTACAGCTCCCTACTCTGACACAGAATTCAATGACATATTTTTCCCTTTGAAATTTGCTCTTCATTAGTTGAGCTTCAAAATGGAGGCGGAAACAATGAGCGTTTTTAACTCTGCAGCAGATCAAACGCATGTTAACGTCCACACTCTAAGGAAGAAATGACACAGTAATTACAGACAGAGATCAAATGCTCTGTTTGTCACTTAAGTCTCTAGCACATGAAGTACATCAGCCCTGTTAACCCACGCTTGGCACACCAAAATGCCGCAGTGTCCTAATGCCTCTGCATTTTCTTCCTATCAAACTTCAGTTGCTGTGGTTTCTCCTCTTTCGCAGAGCCAAGGCAATACTCAGGAGTTAGCTTGCTCCTGACCATAAGTAAACAACATGAGGAGAAAGGACACGTGCAGGAATGGGGATGAATTAAGTGCAATTTTTTATTACATTCTCTGTTTTTCTCCTTGTACTCTTTACCCAACCCTGCGGGGAGACTGCCCAAGCAGCAACAGCAAATACTGGCTGTGATCGGTGCGTAAGTCAGGGCAAGGCTCTTCCGCTGCAGGAATTGCCAAGAGCAGGTTTGGGCTCTCTGCCAAGCTCCAGTACAGGAGCCAGACCAGTACTGGTCTCATGGCACCGAGGTTTTGGGCAGTGGTATTCCCAGCAGCTGTGGAAAGCAAGCTGGAATGACAAGAGTCATTGCCATTTCAATGCATTTACCAACCCAGAATCAGAATGTCCCAAAAATTAGGCAAAACTCAATTCGCTTCTCCCTGTTCTTGACCACAGATTTCAGCGCGATGCCAACATCTCATCCCTTGAAACTTGCTTTCTTGAAATCTCCTCCCCTAGCCACAGCAGGGAACGCATTTATTACCTCTCAAGCAACCTGGAATTTGCAACGCCTGCTCCTCTCTCTGCCCTCATCAGTGCCGATGCCCTCACTCCTGCCACCCCCACGAGGGAGTGTTGTCTTCTGCCTCCGACTGATCTCGAAAGAGCTCACGGACAGGTGGCAACCAGGACAAAAGGCAGATCTGCCTTCCAGCTCCGCAGGAGGCAGAGTTGTGAAACGGCCAATTCAAGAACTTCAGAACTGAGCAGCGCAGAATATTACACGGCTGTCCCAAGGCACCGCGTCAGAGCATCTTGATTATCTTAATAAAGCTGTAGCTTGGCATTTGCAGTGATGCTGAGGCACCTTTGGAAGAAATTTCTTTATACACAACAGCTGCTTATAGGCTACATTACAACTGCTAAAGCTCTGATTGCTGCTCTGCTACATGTTTATTGAGCTATTTTAAATTGAATTTAAAAAAACAGAAATTACATGTAAAATAATTCCTAAGCCTAACTGATATTGCAGCCATGTAAATCAGAAGTAACTACATTAAGGTCAAGGCCAGCTTTGAACAAGGGTTGTGTTAAACAGAAATGACCATTTAAAAAGAAAAGCTTTCAGCACGACATGTACATGAGAAATATGCTACAGCATCTGCTTGGCAAGCACATGGTCTGTTTGCATCAGCTAAGAACTGTATGTATCACTCATACATGTATACACAACACAAAATTAATTCATGCAGAAGGGACTCAACTCGCTGTACATTTTATAAACACAGGCTGACAGTTAAATAGTCCTAGTAAGACTTACTCCCCAGCTAGCAGAAGAGCTCAAAAACAAACATAATTTTGTTCACGTGTGCTCATTATATTCATGTGCTGACTTAATTAACAGTAATTTCAGTATCTCGGAGATTTCTTCTCTGTTTTACAAATGGTGCCCTTTTGATGAGGGCTTCAGTTCAAACTACTGGCCAGTCAGCTGTAGGCCAAGACTAGAATGCTAAATTAACTGGCAATAAAACCAGAATGAGCACTCTGGAAAAAATTACAGATGAGCCAAATTATTGGGTAATTGTTAAGAAACAAGAAGAGTTTCATTTCAGGTAGACAAGGCTCTGTAGCTCCCTCCAGCACCCTGTGTTTCCCCGGCCTCGGTCCTGTTAACGTTCTGTACTTCAGGCCGGCTCAGCTCATCCCTCTCGCCGTCACTCTGTCAAGAAGTTCGCTGTGCCGCTATTCCTGGCCTGCAGGAGGTCCGACCACTCTTGATAGTCTGTCAAGGGATCCCTCCATCAGCTTGCACCGAACTCCCATCGGCAAATTTTTCACAAAGACAGAAGCAAAGCTAAAGGAAGAGAGGTAACCAAACAGCTCTCCAGAGGCGGCACAGCCATATCAGCTCAGTGGAAGAGCACCTCTTAGCATTTTCCTCTGCACATTTATTATTGGAACCACTTATTTCTAACAAGAATTTAGTGCCTGTGCATCCCTGGAGAGGGTTTTCTAAGAATAGTAACTCTCCATATGGATCAAAGAGACCCAAGATCTCTCTGGCTGCAAATATACCTGGAAGTCCTCCTACCCTTGATATATGGAGAGCATGTCAACTCTTCCAAATACAGCTTTATTTAGAAACACCTGACCAAAGGTACTACAGGTATTTGTCAATCAACTCCAAATTACAGTTTCTTTCCAGAGATGTGGGTGTGCAGTGCAGAATTCAAGCATCATTAGTCTGGTCTTCAGAAAGTGGTATCTCCAGAGCCTTATGCTTCTAATAAGAAGGCAGGGCAGAAAGAACATGGAAGTGGCAATGCATGCAGCCTTTGTGTCATTAATCACAGCAGCAGACACAGCATCGACCGGCAGCGGCGGGGGAGGAGGCCAACTCAGCAGCTTGGCAGGCCACACGGCGCAGGGAGGAGATGTGTAGTATTTAAGAGCAAGAGTGGGGAGAGATGTCCGCTTTATCTCTCTCCAGCAGTTGCTTGCCTGGATGATTGTAAATTAGTTCCCAAAGTGCATTTTACAGCACTGACAATGGAGACAAGCAATGCTAGACTTTGGATATTCCTGGGCACATACCTAAAGGCAGATTCTGGTGTGGGATCAGAGCAGGCATTCCCATGGCACAAGCAATTCTGCCCTGTTCCTGGTGGTGGAGAGATGGAAAAGAGACATTTCTCTTTTTAAAAGAGAAACATAGGATATAAAATGCCAGCTTGCTATGCTGGAAGGGCCTTCGTTTCATGGGGTAATCATTAGCACTCATCCAAACGGCAAACAACTAGCAATATGTGGTCAAATCATTGCAATTTGGTAGGCTTCAGAGTGATTTCCAAGAGGAGGATTAGTGGAAAATGCTGCCTTTAGGACTTGATCCTGAGTAGCTCGTGACAGGATCTCTGAAGCACTTGGCATCAGCACTCCCCACATATTCATTAATGTTTTGGACTGTGGATGTAACAAGTATCAGCAAGTGTATCTAATTTCATGAAAGAAAATTATTGGTTCACAGTGGAATAACATGCCGCTTTTACTCAAGCAGGTATAAAACATGAGTATGAAATCCCTCATATAATCTCTAGCTATTGTCATTCAATGTTTATCATCCAACACAGTTGAATACAATTCTTATCTTTGATGGATGTGGCACACAATAGCTGTTTTCTTGAGTGCATCATAAATATTAATAGTATTCACAGAGCTTCTTAAAATTTGTCACGTCACGTTGCTTTCACGGAAACACTCAAAATGCCATTATTTTTATCCCACCAATAGCAAATTCTCTTTTGGTTTCTTTCTTTCTTTTTTACTCTCAAAATTCAATGGTAGAGTATGTTTAACTGAGCAGAGGAAAAAAGAGATAATGGTTCACACTGAGCAATTCCAAGACCTAGTTCAGATGCCCAGAATGAGACTGAAAGGGAAAAAAACTTATATCCTTTGGAAAACACAGCCCAGTTAAAATGGAAACCCTTCATGAAATAGAGGCGATTTGGCTGGAATTTCATTTTCGGAAGAACATTGAGAAAGAAGGCTGACATTATCAGAATGGTCCTGCTCTGCCATATTCAGAATGGGACATTTTCACTTCATTAAAAAAAAAAAAAAGCTGTTCTTCAAAATTAAATCTTTCACATTATTTAATCAAGTTTAATCAAACACCCAAGTTCTACAAGGAAAAATGTTTTTCCACTGTTAAATTATTTTGATCAATCCAAAATACCTTTTCTGAATGTCTGCTCACAAGGCATTTTGAAGTCTTCTGGCTTTGTTCAGCCAGAGCGAAGCCCAGGGGGGCACTCCTCATGACACAAGCTCCCCACACGTTTCTCTTCCAGCACATTTCAGAGTCAAAGCCTTCCCCTGGATCAAACTTAATAAAATCTTCAGTAGTTTGTATTTTGGATGATATGTTTCAAGAAATCTTTTAAAATTTCATCTTTCTCCATAAAATTCAGCCTGTAGTTGTCAGAACAGCCTCATGAAACAAAACCATTTAATTCCCTATGACAATTGACTTGAAGATGGTAATAATTGCAGAAGATACTATCTCTGCCACAGAGACATAAAACACTCACTATGGGCATGGGAAATATAATAATACAAAAGAACAATTTCTTTTTTCTCTTTCTGTACTCTCTCCACAGAAGTTAAATTGCTTTGAGTTTAAAATCAACCCTTCCAGTGTGGGATTTCAGGGAAGCTCAAGGCTTCAATCCTGCCCCCATCAATTAATGTTAAAATTCACACTGAAATTTGTGATCTTAGGAGTCATAAATTCCAGCTTTATTTTTTTTAAATCTTGATAATCTCTGATATTTCTGGGATGAAGGTCTACACTCTATTCAATTTACTTTAAAATATTTCCCATGAAATGGTGAATTTTGTCACTGACAAAACCATGCTCTGTGTAGATCACTTTGCATGTAAAGTAAAACAGAGATGCACTGTCTAATTCAAAGGGAATTGGAAAGCCAAAGGTCAAAATTATTTCAAATAAGAAATATGCATTAAGTGCAATAGATAAACACATATGGGACATTTTGCACATAAATACATTTTAACCAACCTCTAAAAAATATGTAAATCATCTGGGCTTGCTAGAAATGACTGATCCTATTCTGGTTTTTTGACACTCCAGGATTAAGTGCTCTGGGGTTTTATAACTGACCCCAGAGTGAGAGAAGAAAGGAGGCTGCGAAAGCTTGACATTTTCTTATTTCAGTTTAAGGTGAAGGTAAGTGTCTTTCTAAGTCTGGGTCAATTTGCATCTTGGCATGAATGTGCTCCTTCAACTGGTGTCTGAATATAAGCTATATTGCATTAGCAGCAATGATTTCTGTAGGAAAAATAAATTCCTAGAAGTTTTTTTTTTTTTTTTAAACACTCACTTTTTGATAGTTGGATTCAACAGTGTTCTATGTAGGAATAACAGAACAGGACGTAATTTCAGCAGACGTATAGACAAAAGCTACAAAACAGCCCTCACTGGGAAAGAAATATCACAATATGACAGTGGTGGACTCTCCATGAATAAGAGCATAAGGCCATGCCATCTCCTCTGCAAACAGGGATTTGGTGGCATTCATCCCAAGCTGTGTTTACCCCCCACCCATGTTCCTGCTTTTTCTAAAACAAATAAGCAATGTGTTGCACTCAACAATCCCCTTTCAGCCTGAGTTATAGAAATGGGCATCTTTAAGGACGATTTGTCCGGGTGTTCTTGTCAGTACATTTGCTAGCAGCAATTGGAGATGCTATTATTCAGCCTCCCATTTAAAAGAATCCTCACTAGAGTATATACAACCATCTGTGGTTCTCGGTGATTCACAACATTAGTAAACCATTAGTCACCCAATAGCTTACATTATTTTGGGGAGGAAACAAGATTTCTGAAGACACAGATTAAATACTTGTAGGATATACAGAAATGTTTCAGGCTGAGGGGCTCTGAGCACTGGTGAAATATTGATTGTTGCATTTGAAAAAAACTTGTAGAATAATGATAGTCTAGGAATTACAATTCTTTTACTATAGAAGAAAGGATCTGTAGCATGTATATCTAAAACACCGGTGCTGCCAGTCACAGACAGAGCCATCACTTTCCTAGATAAGAAGAGATATTCGTCTATTATTAAACCTATTGTTCCTCAAGCCTTCAGCTTCAGCTGCAGCCTTCTCATAAAAACCAGTTAAAATACATCTCTTCAGTGCCTTGTTCTTTACTTTGACTAAGTTACTGGTTGCCTAGAAACTCTGCAAAAGACCTGGATTTTTCTTCTTTTTTTTTTTTTTTTTTTTTTTAATTTTTCCCCAACTGTTAGTTAGATAACAGATTACTCCAATCACATTTATTTGTGACAGAAACCCGGTGACAGGCTGAAAGCTGGTGTTTGTTTCCTGTACTCCAGGAATGTCAGACTCCACTGATTACCTTGCTACCAGTGACTTTCCGTACCTATGGACATTGCAGGTTGTCTATTTAGATCAAGAGAGATAATGGTGAGAATTGTATCACCACTGGAGAGAACAGATTTATCTGTGCTATCAATTTCTATAATTAGCAGGACATACACTTCCACGTCGCGAGATTATTATATCATAAGATTATTATATTAAGACAAGTCAAGGTGTATAGTTTAGATCCCACTTTGCAATGTTCAGACAGATCGCTGGATGCCTAAAATACCCCTCCTGATGCATGAGGCATCAACTAGATTCACAACTCACATCCTACTTCAATGCCATAAAACTTAATTTAAAATAATCACCTGCAGTAATTGTAATATCAGAAGGCAGATTCTCTTCCTGATATTCAGTAACATAAAATAGAGGAACCAAAAAGAGCTTCAAAGGCAGTTGTGTTCCACTTCCTCACCTTCATCTGTTATTCTACTCAACGTGATGAAAATGGATCACCTTTCTACTTTTTGGGACATTAGTTCCCCATGTTAATCTGCACACCAGATGTTGGAAGAATCAATTATCAGACATTTATTGTCAAAAAGAAAACAAGATAAGCCTCACGGGAGCAAAGCAGCTGACAGTAGTGCAGCGTGGAACGTTAAAGTGAACAGTTGGGCCCAGATCCTCAGTGGTATTTAGGGACATGTTTGTCTCTTGCAGAGGACAGTGCTGCGATGCTCAAGCTAGAAGCCTGCCCGCTATCTCCAAATCAGCCACCTCAGTACAGTGCTCAGTCTCATTCATTTTCTATAGGTAAAATTCCTCAATAATTCTTTACCTTAAAAGCTTATGACAAAAACTTAGATAAAACTAAATATTCCTTCCACTCTCCTCCAAAGAAACCTCCAGGAGTCAAATATCCCAGCTTCTAAATAGGCTTCAAATTAAGGGAGTAATCCTCCCATCCATGCATTTTTACCTGAATTAAATTGGCTTAAATAGTTATACACAGCTTTAGGTGATAAAACAGCATTTACATTCTTCAAAGCCACTCATCTGTGCTGTCATTAGTTCTTGACAGTATGAATTCTACCTCTTTTCTAACCAAAACAGTTTTTAGAGATAATAAGCAACAGCACTGTAGGATTTTTTAAAGTGTTTTTAGAAGTACCTTTAGGAGTACGAAAAGTGACTTACAAATCATTCAGAAAGAGGTAAAATTGAATAAGAGTAAGTTAATTTCCATTTAATTTTCCATTCTCATCAAGCTTGGTTTATTCAGATCTGATTAACTAATGTCTGTAAAGTGTTCTGAAAATATAAATCACTACATAAATACAAAATAATAATAAGAGTACTTAAGGAACAAATAATCTGTTAATTTATACAGAGTTTTAGAAGTTGGCATTTATTTTCCCTATGTAAGCAGGCCCATCCGATCCCTTTTAGCTATCAGAAAATGCTCTTACAGTTACAGGAGAACCTATTCAATCTTCATCTATTTAATCTTCACCTATTTAATGTGCCACAGTTCACAGAAAATGAATTCAGAATGACTTGCAAAGTTGTACTTCCAGAGAAATACACACACACTTAGACCGTTTTAATTCATTCCCAATTCCACTGGCCCTCCTAACAGGGAGACAACTTCTGAGATCAAAGCACAGCCCTCTGAAGGATTTCAGAGGCTGCTACGTTTTGTGTTTTCTCAGCCTGTTGTCCAAAGAACTTCGAATTTCACTGACCACTTCTAAAGCAGTCTGAAAAAATGTAGCTAAGGATCATGTATTTCCCTACATTCTTACATCTGGGTATCTTATAATGCCTTTTCTTGATACATATATGTTTTATACCTCTACAGCTGTGCAAGAGGACAATTGTGCGTCTATCCAATTTTCATGCTCAGAAGGGGTGAATTTCCCAATCTACCCTCATCTACAGAAACAGAACTTTCCAGGAACAAAAGGCAGGCTGTTGATATAGGCACTCTGGGAGATCAGCTAGTTTATAAAACAAAGGCTGGGAAGGATAGGAATGTGAGGCCTGGAATCCTGTCTGATCATCTCAGCATAAGTCACATCGCGTATCAGACAAAAGAAACAATCTGTTCCTAAAATGGTGTAAAATGCACACAGCAGTGCCATTTGGGATCAGATCACACGTGGGGCTGAAAACGGTGCCAGTGAGACAAGAAGAGCTTTGCACTCTGAAATTATTTTGACCTGGTGCTCTAGTTACCTGCTAAGAGGTAAGAAGGCCACGTTTGAACCAAACAAAAACTGGGAGGTTTGTTTGTGGGTTTTCTGGGGGGCACACAGGCTGAAAGATACGGTCTACTCTCTTAAGTCCTTTCATGACTCAAAATATTCCCCAAGTAAAACTGAAAGTGTTTCCCATACAACTTTGGCTGTACACACCCAGACTGGGTCGCTTCCTTTTCCACACTCTTCTCAGCAGCTGGGACTGATGGAAATGACAGCACAGCTTCACGAGAGCATTCCTCGCTGTGTTCCTCTATAGTAAGTGCTATAGGACTGAGGCCTCTCAGCAGGCAGCCAGTTTGGAGGCAGAGCCATAGGAACACCTCCACAAAGCAAGCCGACCCTTACAGCAGTAGGCTGATCACACTGCCATCCAAACCAGCTCCTGAGAGGTGCAGGCTGCAGGCAATTGTAATCACCCTTCTTGATATTTTCTCTTTTCTTTCCCATGTCAGCTAGGGATAGCCTGCATTCCCATGGCATCCTCTCCGTGCCTTTCCCCACTGTGCACAGAATGTACATTGCTCACCCAGAAGCAGAGATAACACTTTCAGAAAGCAAATCCTGAATTACTGGACTGTGCTGTTTCCATCTGGAGGTAGTTCCCTTGGAAATCCCAACTGCCTGGCCCTGCGCGGTTGTTGAAACTGGATGTTTCAATTAGAAGGAGCTCAAGGATTTGGGGAGAACTGTCAGACGATGCAGAAAGCGGTTCCTCTTTCAATACAAAATTTAGTTTTATTTTCTCTCATCAGTGCAAATGTTATGTTTATTTACATATTTTGAATGCACTGAATTTGGCAATAAATACCACTGAAATTTATTATATGGAGGATCATTCAAATTAAAATGGGTAGTTTAGGAGGAATTCCCAATATTCCAAGATTGTATTTTAGTCCCCTTCCAAAAAATGTCCAAAATCCCCCAAGAAAACCACAGTATTTTTACAGAAGGAAGAACAGTTGGGTTTTCTACACTAAGTATTTCTACTTTTGGCACAAGCTAACAAGTTTCCAGTTACTTCCCAGTGTCCCTATTGAGGCTTTTAAATCTCTGTTCCTTTTTAGTCGCAGCATACAGGCACTGCAGTTCATCACAACGTTTTTTCACGGAGTTATGTCGGATAACCCCATCGCAGGAGCAGGCCGGGAGCGGGCACAGGGCACGGCTGCTGGGCGCTACCCTGCATTTCACCCGCAGACTCTCCCTGGCCCCGCTTCTTTCCGTGCATCTCAAAACCAGGCTTATTAATGCACCGCTGATTTGATACCAAAGGACCAGCCAGAAATACTCCGCAACACCAGTTCATTACAGCAAGATTGTCTGCTAATAAGGAGCTAATTTTTGCTCCATAATGTGCAAAAATCAGCTGTATCTTCACTTAGAAAAACTCAAAAGCAAAAACTAAAAAAACCCAAGCCTTTCAAGCTTGCTACCAAATGTAAATGTTAAGAACATGAGATTTGATGTTAAGGGCTTCATAAACTCACTAAAGCAAAAAATCAGCTCTTTTCATCAGGCTATTATTCAAATGTTACCATGCAGTCTCCCATATCTTTATCTAAAAAAAAAAAAAAAAAAAGCAAGCTAGTAATGAGAAAAATATCCCCACTGCTATCTCCAGAGTCACCACAATGCAGTGATAGAATAAATTATCTGGGGACTCTTTCAATTTTCTCATGTTTGTTTAAGAAAGTAGCATGGAAAACAAAGATAAACTCATGCCCAACTGCAGCAACTAAACAGTGCCATTCCAAACCATATGGAAGAGGATGTCTTTTAATAAAAAGAACCAGTGGCCTACAGAAAGAGATAAACACATTAAAGTTCATTTTTGTTTTGCACGATTTCACAGCTGATTTCCCCTCCACTAAGCTCTTATGGAATCCACCTCAGTCTTCTTACTGGAAAGAAATTTTTCCTCTTCATGGCACTGAACTGCACTTCTTCATGCAAATACTGGTGTCATTACCACTGAAACAGCATCACATTTTAGTGATCCCATCAAAACTTTCACTCCTGCAAATCAAGGACTAAATGTTTTGCTCAAACCTTCAACTCTCCAAGGAACTCTTATGTTTTCATCTATAAATACTCAATGTTTACAAAGAAGGAGTGGATATGCTGAAAAGGAACAGCAAGTAATTTCTGTTCAATGCAATGGCAAAAGCAGGGACACACAGTGGTTTCTGGACCCTTCTGTGGTGCTCTTCTGGGGGACCAAGGTCCAGGAGATGACAAACTCTCCTTTACAGACACCACCTGCACTCAGAGGGAGACTGCCTTACCAACGAGCTAGGCAAATCTTGAAGAGGAATGAAGGTTAAAATTCATTTGGTTCGGTCAGGAACTCGAGAAGATATTTCTCTGAACACCACAGAATGACGCATAGAGCAATTATTTTTTGCTCCTAACTGGGCAGTGCAGTGCAGTGCCAGAACCTGCACCAGTTAGTGGCTGTTAAATGAAGCAGCACTGCTAACTGGCAAACATAAGGGAAAGAAATGCAAACACAAGCTGTTGTTCCTGCCATTGCTGCCATCAATTCTCCTATGAGCCTTGGGCCAAGCCAGTCAAGGATGCTCACACGCAATAGCAAAGGAATAGCCCACGAGACCCCAGTGCAAGGAGTAAGGTTATAAATTCACAAAAGCAGCTTTATCCTTTACTCCGCTGTTAGGTTACAATGACAAATTGTCGAGGTTCGATTAGTTCCACTTTGAATTCAGGTTCAGGCTCAGATTTTGTCCAAGGACATTTAGAGACCTCTGCCATAACTGCAAAGAGATTAAGTGAAACCCTGGCAAAACCCTGGCAGAGACAGCAGCAAAGCTCTGATCCAACATTCACAATGGTCTTTTGGGTTGGATTTGCTTTTCTTTTCTCTCTGTGGTGCTCTGCACGGCACAAACTCCAGGCTATCCATCTGAAACCAGCAATGCTATGTGCAAGACCGCTCATGCACCGCATTGTCATTATTATCTCTGATTCATCGTTACTACTTGGTAATATTCCATCCATACAATTAGACTTCTGTTTCATCTCCTACATGCTTCAAAAAAAAAGCACTAGAATAAAATTCTCTACTGACTTTTCCACATATAATTTCTTTTCCATCACTGAACTGCCTGGTAAGTGTAGCCTTGGTAGTAGGAATTGGAAATTAAAATTATTGAGGATCTTGTTTACCTTTACAAGCATCTTTCCTTGCTTATGTCCTAGTAGGAGAAGCTAGTAGGAAAATGCCAGTATTTGTTGGGTTTATGGTGTACTAGAAAGAAAACTAGCACAAATCAACTGCAAAAGGAAGGACAAATGTGCATGACAAAGAAAACAAAAATTACCAGAGTGTTTCTGAGGGAACTGGTTTAACATCCAGGCTCTTTGTCTCTCTACTTTTACACCAGAATATCCCCACTAAAATCACTGGTCATTTATAAGCTTAAAGTTCTAGTACTAAAATGTCCATCAGGCCCAAATGTAGGCCAAAGGTCCCTCCTAGAAAAGGTGAATTTGATTTTAGAAGGAGATATTTGCATTTTTAAAACAAATCATCAGCTTTAAGCTTTCTGCACACATACACCTTAAACCCTGCCTAGAAAATATAGCTGACACCCACATCTTCAGAAAGTATTTTGTCCTTTCTCTATAACTCAAACCGGACCTTTTATTAAATTGACACTTTGCAGCTCACTAGACTGTGTGGCTCTTTGGGGAAAGGCAAAGCAGAAAACAGTCCAGTTGTTTGGTTTAGCAATGAAGTTTCCCACACATGCATGCTAATTTATTTCATTCAAAATGTCCCAACTAATTGCAACATTTACCCTTAGAGCACATGCATGGCAGTCGCATTAATACACCAAAAGACAATGGCTCCAAAGGAGCTATTACCATGTACCAGGCCAATAATCCACAAACGGTAAAGGATTTTCACAAAACACTCAAATGGTTTCTCAGGAGCCATTATGGCATATCAGGTAAATAAAATATTATTGAAATGTATTTTTTGCATTTAAATCACTTGCAGCAGGTGCATAGGAAGTAGCATATAATAAAATGGCTCACATTCCCCTGAATACTAATGAGAATCAACGGAAACATTTAGCAAAAAGAAGCAGCAGCAAGTTCTTACCATCGCAAGAGGAACAATTCCCACAAACATTGTTCGACTGACAAAGATCTCGGAGACCACCAGTTCGCTCACGGAGTCATCTCGAGGGTATTCCACCTGCCAGGTAATTTGCTGGGCCCCTGCCAGGCTGCTAGTGTTGTCAATCTCAAAGTCCATCTGCAGGATCTCATAGGAGGACATATTTGCTCTGGAAAAAAAAAAAAAAAATTGCCCACAACATCAGTAGGACATTCATTAAAAATATTTTTTTTATTTCTCTTTTCTATTCACCATAAAATTTACCATTGAATGCAAGCAGAATGGAAGACATTGACAGAAACCTAAATCAAACTACATACTGGGCAACAGCTATACTTTATAGATAAGGTGACACTATGTCTTTTAATTTCCTGAAACTGCAGCATTTTTCCCATTAAACTTGGGCATTCATTCTCTGTAATCACAATGAACTTACAAAATAAGCCCCAAACTCTGGGAACTGCATTGCACAGATGTTGTTATATTATTTAACATAGCATTTTTATATTTTGTTGCTACAAATACTGATGCTCTGAAACAACAGAATACTTGGCCATTCCTCATGCTATATCAGCAATGAGCTTTTAGTTGGGGAGGAAGGTCTTTTAAATCCAAACTTGTATTTATCTCAGTGAAAAAATGGATTTGCAGAAATTACACATGACAAAAAATGAGGGTAGATTATCCTTATTTTCAATTCATGGAAACATTCTTCTCATCAGTGGTGCAGACTTGTAATTATATGGTGATCATTACAGATTTTTCATCTGGAAATAAAAGTTTAAAGGTAAAGAAATGGATGCAAATGCACAGCATTCAGAACTGTATTTAAAAATTACTTCTGCTTCTTTTGTTACCAACAACACTTAGCACTCTCCTGTGGTCCAACACTATGTAAATTTTAATAATTAATCCTCAGGTAAGAAAGACAGATCTTAACTCCATGTTACAGAGAAGAAAACAGACACTAAGGTTTAACCAACAGCACTCAGCTGCAGGGAACTATTCGGAACATGGACCTTTGCTCATCCAGCACTTCACCTTCACAAAACCTCCAGTACTTTACAAAGCAGCGGACAAGTTCCTGCCCCAGTGCCCAGACAGACACCTGCACTGTGGAGACCAGCTTACAGCAGCTTACAGCACATGGAGGTGAGATGGAAAGGCAGCTGACCTCATGGAAGACTCAACTGCTTAATCATAGTTAATTGAAGAGACAACCAACGTTATCAATATGTCTGAAGTTTCAGGTTACGTGCTCATAAAATGGGTTAAAATGTGAATTTGCAGCACGTTAGGCCATTCTGTAACGACTGGAATGTGCTCTTACCGCGAGTATGAGACAGCTCGTTCCCGATCCAGGGATGTGTCCCGTGCGTGCAGGCACCCCTCACTAATGACCTGCCCGCTGTAATTTCCCCCTCTGCCCCATCCCAAGCTGCATTACGTGTGTGTCCTTACCCTAAAGTAGTGACTCCCAGAGCTGTGTTCACAGAAAGTTTTAGACTGCTGCTACACAGAACAGAGACTTAAAACCTCCTTTTCCTCTTCCCAACTGCACAGAGGCAGAATCTGTTTTTCCCATATGTTTTTGAAGGCGCATTGTAAAGGAAAAAAATCTGAACCGGAATTATTGATTTTCATGTTTTCTTTCTGACAACAAACAACACAAACATATGCTTCAATGCCTGGAGGATAAATATTTGCCATGCTGACAGAAGATAATATCCACCTCCAGGCAAAACTAGAAGCTATTAAGGCATCTTTTGGGTGGCCAACCAGACAATCAGCAAAAACCTTTTAAGACAATTATTATTACACAATACTAGGGATGTAATTAAACCATTTCTGTTAAAAACATAACCACTGCTGGCACCATGATGGAGTACTCAACTTCATAGTCTTCTGCGTATCACTTCTGGCAGTTTGTTTTATCTAAATTACATAAAATTAATTTGCTGAAAACACAGAAATAAAGTTTAGAGATGAGCTTTACACGAACTATGGATCTAGATACTGGGCCTGTCAGCGTATGTTTAGATCTGCAATTTAAGTTCAATCTGTTCAAGTCAATAGTCGCCACTCAGAAAAACAACCATGAGTGGTTTCAAATTCGGAACAAAACCACTGATGGAGGGTTTGTCTTTACATTCACCAGTTAAATTTAATATGTCATGTTAGTCTGCATTGATAAATCCATTCCACATCTTACTGACTGGCACTTCTTTGAGCTCAGTCCATCATGCCTTCAATTATTCCTTTCCCATTTTACTTCTTACACATCCAAAAAGTAACAGTAATAGTGGTTTTATATTTTTAAGACAGACCAGGACTCAGATGTCCCTAAGAAAAGCATGTGTGTCTTGCCTATAGCAAGCCAAAGTAATTGCCAGGGAGTAAAATTACTCTTGTGCCTGTAAAAATGCAAAGACCTTCACTGCATCCTTAGCGTGGCGGTACAGCTATAAAAAGCTAGAAAAAGTTTCATTTAAAAGTAGACTGCTGGATTAGAAATGAGTCTCTGCGCATCTAGAAAAGAGCAGCAACTCACATACATAAACCTTCCTCAGATCTACCCAATATCAAGGTATATGAACTAAAGCAAAGCTGACTTCCCAGGCCTCCCAGGACCCAGGACTTCCTAGGTTTCAAAAAGAATCCTTATCATCACCTGAAAACAACAATGTGGCTTGTCAAATGGTTTCTGCTTTGTCTCAGAACCAAATCATGTAGCATGACATATTAATACTGATTAAAGAAGGATCCACTTATTTTCATTTGGACTTCTGCTGAGGGAGATGGACTTACTGTATCTAATCATCCTTCACGTACAGAGTTTCTCCACTGAGCGTGTAGCTTTAAGCAAAGCAATTCGGTTTTCTGGACTCCTTTATTCACCACCAACTTTCCAATTACCTTCAGAACAGCAGGTCAATGAATTTTCTCTAAAATTATAGTCTCCCTTTTTACCTCTGTGAGATAAAGATTCAGCCTTCAAGCAATGCCAAGTGTTACGGTATCTGGGAGACAAAATACCCCACGGATTAATCCACTGGTTTTGTCCTAAGTCTCCTCCCAAGTTACAACTAAAATGAACCCATGATAAAACCTGAAAAGTTAATTTCTTTCTTGCTCAGACTAGTGCCTTCCTACTGGCCACTGCATCTCTTATCCTCCAGGGACTTCTTTCCTAGCAGGAAGATTGGTACCGCAGTCATAATTCTTGCAATTTATTAACCATCCTCTATAATACCATGTGGGAGACCACAGCCTTTTTCCACTGAAATTGATGGAGGCTGCTAAAGTAAAACCAGAGATAAATTAAACCATAATCAAGACCTTAAAGGTTAGCATTTACTTATGTCAGCTCCATTAGCTGATAAATCCACATCGCAACACCTGTATCTAAATTTCTCTCCTGGCTACACAGCGTTACACTATAACCCTTTTTAAAAGGAGTCATTCCACTCTGCCATGGCAAATCTTCAGCTTTTAGTCTGATTTGTAGCTGGTGGACAACACGTTGGTTTTTGTAGTCACCGTCAACCTGCAACCGCCTGGTGAAGACAAAACGCTACTTGTGGGAAGATCCACTAGCAGAGAAGACAACAACTAACTCATGCTGGTATCAGCCATCAAATTCCCCTAAGCCAAACCTTATCCTATAAAGCTTTTTCTTGAGACTTACTCCATTTCTCTCTTAAATAAGTTTGCACTATTGGGAAGAGTCTGATGGAATCCAAGGACTATAAATCATTTCTCCTTTCCACATCTTTCTTCTCTTTTTAGTTAAATATCTCTATTGTCCAGTGAAGTCTTTTCTGGTTTAGAAGGATTTTGCCAAACTCTAGTTTAGAGGAGCAATAAAAAATAAAAAGTCAAAATTACTTTTATAAAAAAAGATTATTTCCTGCAAGCACAAGGAAAAGACCTTATAATTTTAGGCAGCTGGCATGCTTGCTAATAAGTCCATTTCTATGGAAATGAGTTCATAACTATTAATTTTGCCTGCTCCTGATCTATTCTTGATGAGCCTTTCAAATTTAGAAAAGCGCTTCATGATTCTCTCAATTTGGTAATTACTAACTCCCTTTGATGAATCCAGCCCAGTGTTTCAGACATGAGACATTCATTACACATTTTTCTTTCTGGTGAGAGGAGAAAAAGAAACCATGGGCTTGGATTTACTTCCTCTCACAAACTCCAGTAAGTAGGCCCTCTTCTTCAAATTGCAATTTATAATCCTGTTTGTGTACTTTCACAATACTGTCTCTGCTACGTGCTAGAGGAACTCCTAAAACTTTGAGATTTCTGCACAATTTCATGTTGTCTAGCTTTGTACGTACCTAACACGTTCAAACCAGGTCCCCAACAGCCCAGTCAAGCTTTCTAAGTATACAATCTTCATTCTGCACGCACACAGCAGGTAGTAGGCGTGATTGTGATCCACATGTACAGAGTTTTAGCACAGAATGGAAAACCCATGCCAAACAAAGCCAAGTGTAGCTCCAAGCAACTCCAGAATAAGAAGAATTAGGACAGGAAAGTCCCAGAACTGGAGTAATGTCCTGCAACCGACACAGCCAGGCGGGCAGCTGCAAGCGTTCAGAGCCAGACTGCCTTGCTCGGTTTGCCAAGTTAAACCCGAAGCGCTTCCTCAGGATGTCCATCAGGCCGTGACGGACTGAGGCCTCCAGCCAGGGGCAGAACCCCTCCCCAGTTCCCCGCGCCCCGGCAGGAACAGGCCGCACGGAGCGCGGGGACAAGCGGGCGCGGGCCCGCAGCGCTGCTCAGCACCTCGCAGAGCTCCCGCGCGCCGCGCGGTGTCACGTGTCCGCCCGAGGCGCCTCACTGCGCCAGCGCGTACGCCCCGCAGCAAACCTATGTACTTTTAAACCTGAGCCTAACAAAAATCCAATAACAGATTTTGTTTCCCTACATTTATTACCTTATTAAGTATTTATATGGAATTGGACAGGCTTTTTTTTTTTTCACAAAGTAACTGTGAAGGTCACAGAATGGTTTGTCCCACCATAGCTCTAACGTTAGAGGGTTTACTAAGTACTACAAAATCACCTGTCATTGAAATATTACTTAATTTAATTTATTCCTAATTTTTTGTCTAAACCAAACATGGAATTATCGAATCAAGCACTGGCATGATACACAGTGATAGATGTTGTGACGGCAGTGACAGTCTAAACAGTTACCAGTTACCTTAAACAAACAAATGCTATTATTAGCTATTAAGAAAGACTGACATTGCTAACCACACTGAAGAGCCTGCCCTATGTATTTTTAGAGAGAATCAAATGTGCAGAATGCCACAGTGAGGGGTGACAGCACAGGGTACTTTGCAGTGCATTCAGCTGGGCATGCCACTGGCGCACGGAGGGTTTGCTGGCTCACACTGCCAGTTCATCAACAATTTAGCTGATAAAAGTCAGACCCTTCTATTAGTGCAGTTGGCTATTACAGGAAATCACGAGTTTCATTCATTCAGAAAAGAATGTTTTCAATAAATGGCAATCTGTTTATGAGGCCCACAGCAGGGTAAACAAAACTCTAAAAAACCATGGAGCAGACAGCAGGTAATTGAAAATAATAAAATGTCTGGTATCATGTTGCTTGAGAATCTTTTCAAGGTTAATAATGGTCAATTCTTACTCTCTGACAAATTGTCACCAATTTGAATGAGAACAGGATTACATAAGCAAGGTACATTAGTTTATAAAATATTTCTGTAATACAGGTCTCACTCCTTTGATCTCAAGAGGATTAATTTTCTAAGTACAGTTTACTGAAGAGCAAACACTTACAAGAGGAGGCTTTTCAATGACTGATTGGAAATGCTCAAGACCTTAGTTTCCTGCTGAAGTCAAATGAAGCAGCGCACAGCCAGGACCTCTTGGGGAACAGATCCAGATTAAAGGTCCTGACCCTGTCCCCCTAAGGAAATTAAGATCCCAGCAGCCCAAGATGAAGAAAATGAGAGCAAATACCTACCAACAGAGCCGCATCCAGTTTCTGAATTACAAATATTTGCATACCATCAGCCCTTATACTTTGTTGAGTGCTGCCTTCCTGAATGCGGGCACTGGGTAACAGGAACCGGCAGCAGCTAACGCCTTTAAGCCAGGACATCTTCCAGCAGCTACAACATCCTTAAGCACAGATCCTACTAGAGAACAACTTACTGAGGTGAAAGGGCTACACCTTGTGTTACATACAAAGTTTGACTTGATGATGATGATGACAGATGTTAAAGGCTACTAGCCTAACCCCTATTCTCCCAGCACATATAATTTTCTTCAGGCTGTAGGGCTCAAAGCGGTATACAACCTTGGAAAGAGCCTACTCACCCTGTTCTCCCCGAGTAGTTTGCTGAGAAAGGGCCTCATCCTGAGGAGCACTGGAAATGGGCCTGGCTGGAGCCCTGCATAAATAAGTGCAGGTATCCCTGTGGATTGTTGGGATGAACATCCCTAGAAGTCAGGGCAAACTACCCGTGCATCCTGAGGATTTCTGCAACCTTCTGCATCCATGTGAAAACACTCAGATGACACAGTGCCACTGCCCCTTACTGTGTAGCCCCCAGAGGTTTTTGTTTTGCTACGGAAGATGGGACAGTTGGGGGTGCACGGCAGGCACAAACGCTTGAAAAAGCCCTGCTCACTCTTCTTCCATGCCACAGCACACAATTGCAAGGCAGAAGTCCCAGACTTCAAACAAAGACAGGATGGATGGCATGTTGCAAGTAAACCCACAGGGATGGAAAAAGTTTGCTTGGTTTCTTCTCATGATGCATTTCAAAAATCACACCTTACAATTTGCTCTATTGTCTAACAGAGAACTTGCTCTATTGTCCAGTTTATTTTAGACCAATTACAGGCTTTTTCAAAACATTTCTTGGTGCCTGATCTTGTTTTTCTCTCACTGCCACAAAAATTCACGCTCTTCACAGATGCATGGGCAATGTAAATGGCCACAGAGGATAAAACCAAGCTGCTAAATCTGTTAATAATGTATGGATTGACACAGCACTTTTTAATAATCGAGTAAAAGCCATAAAAAGCAAGCAGAAAATATTTTTGTTGAAAACACACCACCAAGACTAGATATTATTCATGTTATTTTGCTTAGCCAACGTTTTCCCACAACTGAAAACAATAAATCTAGATAATGAGCAAACCTTTTAAGCTCTTCAGCTTCTTCCACTGCCAATGCACAACTGTGCTGCTCACTAACAACTTGCAATAACTTCCACTTTATTTGATTTTATCAACATCATCATGACAACCCTGGAGACAACTGAGACAATTGCTTCAATTATTTTTATTTGCTTCCACCCTTGTGACAGTGTACAGAAATTCTTCTGGTAAAAGAGTCCTTAGATACTATTTTAGTTAGCCTTCAATAAAACAGAGCTTTTAGGACTAAATTCAGTATGGGTGTAATTGCTGCGCTCCATCAATAACACGTATTGCTAGGCACTGGGACTTCACTTGTTCCTCTGTTGTGACTCTCCCCTTTTGAAATAGCACGCATTCTTTTGGGGTTTAAAAAAGCATTTTGATTGCACTGGAATATTTTTCTAACTACTATTTAGAACCTCTTTATTGCTGTGCTGTGTATTTCTTAAAATAAAGCTTCTCTGCCAGGAGAAATCATCTTGCTGGGGAATATAACAAACACATCCAGGAAGAAATTGGGGCCAGGGTTTAGCTGATGTTGGATGCACATACAGAGGGAGCTATTGTTGTTTAAAAAATAAGAATGATTCTATGATGAAAGATTTATGCTGAATCCTAACCAGTTAATACACATCAATAGCCCAAATGGTGCTTATAATTACTCTTTAACTATTCAGATATTCTTACATATTTACACACCATAATCATATGGTGTATTTTCAACATTGCTGTGCAAGCAGCTGAAATATATAATAAAGCAGAGATGGATTTTTAAAGAACCAACGACTCAAAATTCAAGATAATGAATTCAGTGATATAAGAACCCCTTTGCAATGCAGGAATCCACACACAAAGACCTTCCTTCCATAGACTCTCAAAAGACCTTTAAAAGAAGAATACAACTCTGGGAGGCACTTCTTTACCATGGCCGGCGCTGCAGCTGAATAACCCAAGGCGTGGGTATCTTCAGCCAAGCTGCAGGTGAACTCAGTGCAGCAAATATTTCAATGGGGCCTGTCTATAATGCCACCACATAAGCAGCCAAAGAAATGAGTTTCCTGTAGGTAATTAAGCAGAAGAAAAAGACCATTCTTCAATTCAGCTGCTCCACTATCTCTACAGTAGGTTACTGGCTACCAGCTGAAGATGCTCCATTCAGAGTCTTGCTCTTCCCAAGCCAACTATGAAATAGAAGACGTGCAACAGTTAAATTTACCTGTACACTCTTCCAAATTTATTGTGAGTCTCAGGAAGAGTGACTCTATGTGACAGCTCCTGAACTCATACAATTATGTGAGGCTCTTGAATTTTATATTTACAAAAAGATACACAGCTTCCTAATCTTCCTAGAAAGACATAAGAGCTTGGGTAAATGGCCTGGATGCACCCTGATGGCTCAAACTACATCTCCAAAGCATGTTTCCTTGGCATTTTAAACACTTCATTATTTTTATATGCCTGACATTAGCATTAAGTGATCAGACTCTTTTGTATACACCAAGTGCATCAGAAAAGAAAAACACAACTAGACCTAGGAGAAAGTTACCAGCAATCCAGTTGCTAATTTGATTTCAGAATTAAAATTGAGGCTGACAGCTAGATCTCCTTGGGGAGAAAAATCAACCAGAGGGGATCTAAAGAGGCAAACTCCCCATACGCTGAATTTATGAATGAAAAGAAAGGGGAGACAAGCTGCAGACTCTGACATGAATATACTAAAGTGCTGGAGGATACATGAAAACAGTGAGAAATTGTGCTCTCCTCTTGAGGATTTAAAGAGCCTAATTCAACACCTTTTGAACTTAATCCTTTGCTTCATGGGCAGACAGTGTAAACAAGTAAATAAGAATGCCAAACAGCTACTAAGGACAATCAAAAATTTAAAAACAGATGTTTTTTTTTTTTTTCTTTCTAAAGCTTGCTAAAAGTGCACTGAACTCATGAGTCTGCTGTAGATGCTACTGTAATACCACTTGCATGAAAAAATTAATGAGCAAATCAAAATAGGAACACGGGTAACAATTATTTTATTCCTCCTACGTTCTCTTCAGATTTAAACAAGACTAAGCATCTAATTAATTAGACCCAGCTTTCTTTGAATCTAATGTACTCTTAGATGGAGAAATAATGGGCAGGGTGTCCAGTGGCTAATTCACACTTCTGCTAAGAAAGAAATGGTCATGACAACATCCCCAAAGAAGTTAAGGTAGGAATCGGTGTAGCCCATTAACAGTAACACAAACCACAAACAGGACCTCTCCTCTCACCTCACTTCCCTGAGAGACACATGGAGTGCATAAAATTGTTTTATTTTATAGGCTGATAATCATGTTTTTAACAAGAGCTAAGCTTTTCCTCTCACTGTTGAGACCCACTGAACAGAGAGTAAAAACATGAAAGCGAAAGTGGCATATAAACATCAGTTTCCCATGTTTTAATTAATAAACAAGATTAAATCATCCAGCTGAGCAAACATAAGGTGGCTCAGGGTCTGCATTCAGTGTATGAACAGAAAGAGCCATCTGCAGTAATTCTATGTACCTCTACCCTTTGCTAGTTGAGATCAGCTTTAAGTCTTGATCTTTGCAACAAAACTAAAAGCAAGAGAGAAACAAGGAGTTATAACCTAAGTCACTCCATTAAAAGCCTATTTTCGTCCTAAAAATGAATCCAAATTTCCCTAGAAGTGCAAAGATTACTCCAAATAATAAAAAAAGCAGAAGGGTAGATTTAATATTTCTCTTTTTAAAAATCATTCCACAATTACTTTCTAATGGCATGAAAGTAAGGTCAACACAACAGTCATCTCGTAATGTCTCTAGGTCACCTTCCAAAGGGTAATCACCACTTTGTCACACTTGCAAGACAATGACTTCCCAACACGTGATGAATTCAAATACACTGACAGCTAATGGGGGGCTGTGGGGATATTGCTCAGAGCTAAGGTCATACCATGAATAAATGAGTTCAGGCACAAGTGCGTAATAAGTGAGGTTAATTCATTTAGGCTGTGAAAAGGAATAATTAGAAATGGAAAGGGGAGAAGGGGTGTTGCATCCTGCCTTCCTCACTCCCCTCTTTGTATGATAAAAGTCACCCAGTCCCCCCAGGACTTCATTTCAGTGAATTTCCACAGCAATGAAGGCTGGAGTGGGGCTGAGCACCCCAGCTGAATTGCTCACCAGCGTGAGGAAGAGCAGACACCTGCACCACTGGGAAGAGTCACAGCTAAGGACATCGCAGTGAGCTCTTCCCACATGTTCTGTTTGTCTGAGCAATGCAGGACCCGAACAGAACGGTACAAAAATACTGGTGCGGTGGATATGATGTTGTATTGACTCCCTTATTACCCACTGTAATAGTCACACAATTTGGGGACTGTTTTGCTTTTTTCATTTTCCTCATTACAATTAAAAACATTACCTAAGCAAAACTACCAGCTGTCATGAAGAGTCAGACAAAAGGATTTCTAGAAAAAGAAGTCAGATTCCTGCAAGCACTGCAAATCACACTAAGCTACATAAAATATCCCTAACATTAAGGGTTAATGTAAAGCAGAATTTACAAAATCATCCTACTTCTGTTCCTCTCTTCTCTGAATCTTTTCAGGATTTCAAATCCCTTTCCTCCTCCTGCTCCCTTCCCCATTCCCTTCCTCCCCAGACAAGAATACGCGCAGCCCTGGAAAACTGAAATCTTTAGATTTTGTCGAGTCCCGGCACTCTTTGAGACAGCTGTATTTACCAGCCATCACTGGTGAGTAGTCATGCTGGAAGCAATTAGCTTTCATGCTTTTTCAATATCCCCTTTCAAAAACTTTGAGATCTCTCGTTGCTATTGATTTAGATGTAGAGAAGCACAGCGCAAAAAAAAAAAAAAAAAAAAAAAGGAAGAGCTCATCCATATGCTGAACTCTTTTAGTCTAATTCACATGCAGCAAGTTCAGCTCCCCACCACCTAACGCATGCCTCCACAGCCACGTTCCCGTCAGTGAAAATGCTCAAAGGCCTTGAAAACCATCACCACATCGCTCAGCGACAGCAGCTTCAACGCTGCTGGGTCCAGGAAGGGTGGAAGGGTTCAGCCAGCCAGCAGCCGCCTCTCACTCAGAGCGACAGGTTGCATTTGAGCAGCTCTGCTGAGTTTAACAACACTTTCAAGTGTGTCCTTTGTATTTTTCTAAGAGAAAAATCTGTCACTGCTGGACTACTTAAAAGAAAAAAAAAAATAGAAATGGAAAGCAAAACACGGTATGATAAGACAGTAGCTAAATGTATACTGATTGCAGTAATTGCATCCATTCCTCTGTCGGAAAGTCTTGTATTGTATTTCTAATACACGCAGATAAGTGCATTCACAACATGATTAACTGCCTCCAGACAAGAATGGCTATTATTATATTTAACAGACTGATTAGCAAGTGACAGAACTGCAAACTGTACTCCTAGTAAATTGGCTGCTTTTAAATTACAGCAGCTTTTTTATGGTTCCATTTTTAAAATTCAATGGTTTGTTACACATATGCAACGTAATTCCTATCTGACAATAAGTGATAGAGGATACTGAGCTTTTAACTTTTAATCTTCAGATCTCAATTAAAGCACTACTCATTTTCTTTTTAATTACAGCGAAATCTGTCCCATACATGGTACTCATTAGGCAACATCTTGTCTTCAATGTCTCTCAAAAACTTTCCTTAAACACCGGGATAGCAATTCTAGTGCACCTCTTTTAGAAGCCCTACCTTATTTAAGCCACCACTTTTAGTGGTTCTATAACCAGTCAACTAAGACAGGATTTATTATATTCTTCCCAGCATTTGATTAATTCTCTTTTCTTACCGCTATGGGCGCCTTTCCCATGGACTTTCACCAAACCCTCAGGAACCTCAGAGCAAGGCAAGGGGAAGGAGAGCAGGGTTTGTGCCACCAACAGTCCTGCTCACCTCCTGGACCAGAAATTAAAGCAGAAATCTGAAATCTGACCTCAGTTCAGTCTTGCCATGGCACAAGGCTCACCCTGCTATAGCCAGGACTGTTCATACCTCGACTGAAATGAGCTCCTCATTGATTCCATGTATTTCTGAACAACAAACGGTAGGATTTTGGCACATGGTTCCTCACAGTGCTTCTGAAAATCCTGCCATCAAACGTGTGGTTCCGGTTTTGTTGATTGCTCTTATTTTTTTATCGCTGTAACATATGACAGCACCAGTCTTGGATGTGGGCCCTTTGTGTATTTCATACAAACACAACTATAAAGACAGACCTGATCCCAGAGAGCTTGCAGTCCACAAGACAGAAGCAGAAGAGAGATATAACAATCTGCACCAATTTAAATTCACACAGAAAGCACAAGCCCTTTAAGTACAAATTTATCTAGAGACTTTCATGCTCAATGACATCATGTACTTCAAACCAGCTTATTTATAACATAAAGCTTAGTATAACTTGTAAGAAGATAAAATAAATCAATTCGCGCTATCACAGAACTTCATCAGATACAATACAGATGGCTGTGCTACCATGGTAAAAAAATAACCTACACACTTTTAAATCAGCTCAAGGCATTTATCAAATTAGGAAACCAGTGGAGGAGGATGTGGTCTAGCTTGTATACAGTAATGGGAATATCCACTCAGCAGTCTGGTGCTTTTATTAATCTTATCTTACGTGTTTATAATTTTATTCTGGACAGCCAGTTGAACTGGGAGAATTCCGTTTCCCAAACCGTTTATCTTTGCTAAATACCAAGACAGAACAACTTGAAGTTGTTTATTGAATTTAGATAAGGGGCAGGGAGGGGTGAAATAATCCAAAGGGCAACCTGATTGTAGAACAGAACATAAAACATTTCCGTAACAAAACTGGTGTAAAGCAAACCTGGCATCCTGGCTGAGCGGTCCAACACTCCATGCTGGATAAAAAAGGGTGATGGGAGTTAACAGACCCCAAGAGATAACCCCTATAGTAAATTAATCATCAAGAAGATCACACCATAGAAGGCGCCCTATAGATCTTGGCATCCTCGTGCACGGTCCTCAGCCAGCCAGCTTGTGTTTCCCAGCTAATCTGCACCAGGCAGGGAGACAGAGTGCAAAACACCCCACAGCCCTGCAAACAATACTGTTTGAAGAATGAAACTCATTTGTTTCTCAGCTTTCATCGCTCTTGTTCTCACATTCCACCCACAGAGGGAAAATTAAATGTTGATGTTTGCTCAGGATTCATTTACTAAAGGATTTACTTGCAAGGTTTTTGAAGGAGCTCTGTCCAGCTCTTCCCACTGGAAGGAAAATCACGATGCCCTGGCATCTCTGGAGAGAGGGAACATAAAGCATGAAGAGCTCAGAGTGTGCATGCCCAAAGAGATAGGATCATTCTCTATGCTGGCAGGAAATTCCAGTTCCTGTAACCCCTGCATAACGAGGAGGGAGAGCTCATGCTGTGACCATTAAAAAAAAAAAACAAAAAAAAAAAAAAAAACAAAAAAAAAAAAAAAAAAAAAAAAAAAAAAAAAAAAAAAAAAAACCCAAAAAAACACGTATAATAAGCATGGGTCAGTCAGAACTTCAACATCCACTGCCTACAATTTTTCTTCATAATGAGCTCCCTAAAGAAGACCAAAAGCCTTTGTAACTCAAATAAAGCCAGGTTTTATCACAATAAACCTCAAATATGTAACTTATTAAGCAGGGAAAACTCAAAGCAACTAGATCAAACAGAAGAGAAATAAAAAGGCTTATACCCAGCACTCCCCCGAGAACACAGTGTCACTGCAGGTAGGTCCTCCGTGCTTGGTCCCAGCTAACCTAGAGACTTCCTGAGCTGCCCCATAGCCGGTGGTCCCCAGGCAGACCCCTCCACACCCTCCACACCTGGCTGGCTGCTCCTGCTCTCCTGTGCATCTCTGCACCAGCCACCGGTGACCAACTCCATGCCGTGGCCCCTCTGCACTGCCACATCCTCCCTTCCCTGGGAGGTTTTTGCAGAGCACCCTCAAATCCCACTGCCACCTCATAGTTTGGAGCCCTTCTTACTGGATTATAAGGACGATCTCCCAGTTTAGCATCCATGTCCTTGTAAAATCTCTTGGGGTCAGAACACTGACCAAAGTAAGATATACCAGTAATTTGATCAAGAAGAATCTAGGAGATTACTCCCTAGAGTAGATGCTCCATGTACAGGGCAGGACCACACAGGAATTTTAACTCTGCAGTCCCTGGGAGCTTTACAGCTGCTTTCAGTAGGCAGATGATGAAGATCTATTTGCATCTAAATCTAATAATTTTTCCTGAAGAGGATCATAAATTAAAAAAGTAATAATCAAAATATAATAAATTCTGTCTAGAATATCATGGTCAAAGTTCACTTCTGCCTTTATAAGACAAATTTAAGAAAAACAGGATCCCATTAGAATTCATTAGATACACACTTTGGACTTATTGCTTATTAAAATACATATTAGCTGTTCTCTCTACTTCAATTTATCAGCTGTACCATGCCCATATTTTGTTTTCAAGAGGATTTACACCACCACATCTAATTACATGAATGCTTCTGCAGGTTATAATTGAAAATGAGATCAGCTGATAAACTGCTTTGATAAAGATTCAAACACGTACTAGGAGAAGGCGGCAACATCTATTCCTTCTGGTTTTGCTCCTTTGCAGTGGCCTTAGAAATACACTGAAATTGCTTCTCTTCTGCTTTTGCTCATTTAAAGTTCACCTCTGTCCCTTGAGATGCCCACAGTTCCTCGCAGCATCCCTCTCCATGCTGCTTCCCTGGCCTCTCACCTCCATTTCCCTTTTGGTTGCCATTTGGCAGTTCTTTGATGCCAACCCCATCTTATCGTACCCACTCTGCCACCTCTTTGCAGCTCCAGCAGCACCACCAGGTCCCCTTGGCTCGGCCCCCGTTGCCGTGCCCTAAGATCACATTTAAAACCACCATTGCCAACCTGCTGCGTTCTGAAACAGCAACCAGAACACAGAGGATCCTGACTGCAGAGGGCAACGCCACCAAGAAGCACGAGAAACTGCAGGAGCTAAATAGGGTGAAGGATCCACAGTAATCCTCAATATTGTACCAGAATTCCGAGTAATCTTTATCATCTTACTTTCTAGTGATGATTTCAGAGACAAGTGCTGCAGTGGCTGCCATATGTGGGCCATAAATATAAAGTGAATTATTATTAGTGCAATTAACACTGACAATAAAACATATTGAAAACTAAAGGGTTTTTTCCCTGCTTTGTGAAGCTGCTTACCGCACCCAAATCTTGTACCAAGGGTCAACTTCAGCTTTTGACACAGATTTGGTCTGAAGACCAGGAAGGGTGGTTTTTTTAAAAAAAAAATATAAGTCCATTTTCAAAAATTACTTCTGAAAGACAAAAAAAGCTTGAGGGTATTTTCCTCTGTTCATAAGCTGAGTATTGAAACTGGGTTACAAGAGAAAAGCAACCTCTACCATGTTCCTCACAACGTTGTATTAAACAGCATTCTTAGGTTTCTGAGTTATATTTGTTTTTAAATTGCTTTTAGCAATTTTAACAGGTTAATGAGTTTTATCCAGTTTGACTGGAGGCACTGAAGCACACATTGGATGTGTATAAGTTTGCTCCTTTTAAAGAATAAAGTAATCCCGTGTTATTTCTTTTGGGATGAAACAATGACATCTTCAACACAGGACTGTGGAACCATCGAGAACGCCTGGCAATCCTGACAGACTGAGACATCGGAGGAGAGGGGGAAGAATTTATGAAAAGAATAAGAGATTTCAGAAATCAAGGGCTTTAAAAAAAAAAAAAAAAAAAGTGAAGAATCAGAGAGAAAAGAGACTGGAAATTTATTTAACAACAACAACAAAGTACTTTCTACCACCTCTTTTTATTCAAATCTTTTGCCTTCAGAATCCCAGCCCTTCAAAACACTTCTCACCAGGGCACCATATAAACAAAGCAGACCGTGGGAGGTAGGTGTGGATCATCAGCTTTAGCTGCAAGACTTGTACTTCTGCATATCATTTTCAGCAAAGGCAATGCAAAAAAAAAAAAGCAAAACAACCTTGAAAATCAGGAAGTGGATTTAAAGGCAGTCTATAGAGCAGTTTACTAATACCTGTTTGCATCAAACTGTCTTAATACCAGAGTTTTTTACCATTTGTGACTGATTGCAGAAGCTATTACTTTAATTTAATTTAAAATAAAACAATTTTCAATTTGAAAGTTAAAATGTGATTGTTCCAAGGTGACCTACAAAGCAGAATAAAGAAGACAAAGGCTCCTTTCCCCTTCCACAGTACTTGAAATCACATTGGCTTTAACCTACTTTTAACACTGGTCTGTACAAGCTGTTTGCATTTGGCTTGTGGAACTGAACACAGAGGTTTTTGTGGAACTAGTCTAACCAGTCTAACCTTGAAGCTTCATTTTCTTGGAGTCCTCTCTCCTCATTTTTTTTTCCTTTGGCTCCTAGACATTACTTTTCTATCACCTTCCCCTAAGCAAAGTATTTCCTGTGAGTGGAAAGTAGCATACTGGGAGCTGCAATGTTGGATTTGGTGGCATCTCTCCAAAGGGCCCTTTCAATTCACCGAGAACAAGCCACCTCCATCCTCTCCTTTCAGAAAACAGGGGTCTGTGTCCCATATAAGTGACACAACCTGTGTTGGACATGAGGGCTTCATCTCCGGGTCAGCCCCCAGCAGGAGCACCAGACTAAGCTCCCCAGCATGAAGCAGAGACGCAGAGCCCAGATCCCCGGTCACAGCCCTGCCCAGGTCCTGCTGTGGAAGCTGGGATGGTATGGAAAAGACAAATTATCCACTTGGGCATGGACCACGTCTTTCCCCCCCCTGCATCTGAAGTTTTATTTACCAAGCATCCAAAGCTCGACTGGAAAACCACTTCCAGAAATGAAAGAATTGTGATAGGGAAAATCTGCAAGAAGATCCATCACACAATGTCTAGCGAATAATCCAGCAGGCTGCAATATTTCTTCGGAAATCTGCAAGCAGCCAAGAGATGACAATACTCCAATTAAAACAGCAAGCTGCAAAACGTATCCAAAAGGCTTTCCTTCCCATCCAGCCCCTGCTCAGATAGGAGGCAATGAAGTAAACATCAAGTTGCACTAGGAGTTGTTTCCATAAAGAAAATACAGATAATGAGGCATCCCTAAAAACTCTTCTTTTTTTTTTTTTCTTTTAATTTAAAATTGAGAGGACCATGTGAACAAAAGAGATGGCGTCTGAGGCAAAAGGACAGATGTTCTGCTCCCAGAGCAGTGCACAAAAACGAGGCTTATTACAAGCCTTTTATTTTACTTTGGGTTTTTTTATTTACTCTTCTTTCTCTCCTCACTCATCTATTCATCTACCCATCAGAGTACTGAAAATTCAAGTTCTTGTTCTTCTGATTCATATTGAAATCAAAACACATACAAGTACACAGCACAGCTTTCAGCATAAAAGTTTGAAGAGTTTTGTTGTGGATTTTGGGGGCTTTTTTTTTTTTTCCCCTAAGTGTATAACAAGCCAATTACAGAGGCTGAATCAGTACCTTTTAGATGAATACACAGGAAATGAGAGGAACATGGCAACAGTGACACATCTTCCAGCCTGAACTCCCTGGAACATGTGGTATATGCTATTATTTTATGTATAATGAGTAACTTGTAATGTGTTTATCTCATCAAGAAAACCACTTTTCCCCCTCGCTTTTGCATTCCCTGGGTGCTTAATGAAGTGGTTTTGCTTTTGATGAAGGTAAATGCATAAATAATCTCTTCAGAACAATTCCTGTGCTGTGGTCACACATGCACTCATGTCCTTAGCTGCCAAGAAAAAACAGCCGAGGCCACCGGCTTCAAAGGCCAATGGGTACAGGAGACTTTCCATAAAGCAGAGTAATCGGATAAGGCTCGATGCTGTTCTCACTCTTGAAGGTATTCACAACGTTATTTCCTTTGTACATGCCTCAGACAAAGAGGAGAGAGATGGTTCTGCCACACACGCAACATCGGCCTCTCTGCAGAGACTCCTGGCCAGGTACCCAAACACCAGCTCTCTCTGGCCCTCCAGCTGATGTACCAGCTACAACTCAAAGACCCTTGCAGGCTCTAAGGTGACCCAGAGAGGCAATGGGAAAGGTTTTTCCATCTAGAGTTACTGACTCAGAGAAGAAAACAGGAATCGAGTATGGCAAAGCTTTATAATGCTTTTGTTGAATGAATTTCAATTGAAACATTTCAGACCAATCCAGTAAAATGAAATACTCCAATTCAGAGCAAAGTTACCTGAAATAGGGCATTGCCTTAATAGTTCCCTGGTTGAACACTAAATACCTGTATAAAAGCTAGGACATCCTAGGTTTCATGTTAGGAAACCATTCTAAAAACAAACTGCTGAGTAGTTCTGGTTATCACAGGGCTGTTACAGAGGCGGCCACTTGGCTATTTACTTTAAGGCACATGGGCTCTGGTCTTCTGCCTGGATGGCCACCATTACCTTGATTCTTCACTTGCCATGTAAAGATCGGAGGACTTGCCAACACGGAAGGCAGTAGCCCCATACCAGCCACACTCCGATACTCCTCCTAAATTTCGAATGGACGTGACTCATATCCCACAGAGCACACAAAAAGGTTTAGGGAGAGCGAGTGTACTCAATCAAATCGGTCACGGGAACTAACAGCAATGTTTCTGCAAAGAATACGAGAGACCTATAGGTATGAGAACCAGTCAGGAGGGCCATCATCTTCTGATTTATAAGGAAATTGTCCTTAATCCATCTGGATCATTGCTCCCATTCTGCTACCGTTGAGCAATTGTTACCAACTGAACCATGTGCATAATCACACTTTTTGTCTCACATATAACATATTTCCTTGCTGTACCTTTGCTTCTGTTCTTTAAAATTGGGAACAAATCCTATGCTTTGTAGTTAAAAAAATGAAGAAAAGAAAAAAAAAAAAAAAAAA
>WHYT01017567.1:241735-262965 GCA_009806455.1 Tetrax tetrax
AAAAAAAAAAAAAAAAAGGATTTTAAGCTAATAGTCATTACAATCACCATAATAAATTTATGGGAAATACAATTTACTACTACCGTGGCAATCTGGAAACTCCTTTGTTATCATTAAAAGGATAATTATCTTTCACTATTATAACAAATACTTCAAATACTTTAATTAAAAATTTAGGACAGTTTTGCCAAAGTAAATTTATTTGCGTACATTACAAATAACACACCTTCGTGGTACTTTCTCTTTAACTCATCATGTCTTCTATATGTATCTTTATATCATGCTGTCGCAACTTTCGTTTAGAAGACAACAGGACATTTATGCTTTCATTTTACTCAGCTAGATGCATGCAAATTTGTTTAAAGGTAGAAAAGTGCACACAGAGAAAACAATTCTTTGGGCTAAAAAGTAAGTTGCAGCAGCACACTTTGCAGGTGCCTGTACCTCAGCTGTTACAGTGAAGAAAAACAAAATCAATTTAAAAGTCCTTTTTTTGTTGTTGTTGTAAAAGATTGCCTATACTTTAAAAATCCAACATTTTTATCTTTTAATTTGAATTGAGTATGTTTCAATTTAATTTCAACTTAACTGGGAGTTTAAAAAAATTGAAACTTTCCCCTATTTGGGCCTCGACTCCTTCAAAATTGATTTATCATCGCTCCATATGCACTTATCACCATTTTTAACAACGGCTTTGGAGCTGTCACCAGCAAACCAAAAAAGTTAACACACAGTGCCAGGAGGAAATCTCACTGCCACGCAGCCGAAAGCAGATCAGACGTGGGTAAGCAAGACTGGAGAACCTGTGCATACCATGTAAGACCCTACGTCACATTCGCAGGAGCCCTCCTGTCCACAGGAGAGCTGCTCCCCACACTTACTGCCTATGCAACACGTCCACAATAATTTTGTGTATTCTGGGTGCGAAACGCTTCCCAAGAAGGGTTTTATTCACAGCCCAGACTTACCTATTCAAGATGACTGTGGCACGCCGTAAGAAAACTCACAGTACCTCACTTGCACACAGATCTACAGACTAAAGTAATTTGGGGAAGTTGCTTGGCAAATCACTGCAAATGTTAAATAATGTGGTCACATCACAAAGAATCTGTGAACAATCCAAAACAAGCAGAAGCAAAACAAAGCTTTTGCTGTAAATTGTACATCCAGCTGAAGAAATGAGGTTGAATAACTCACTGTTATGTTTTGGTTTGTCACTTGTTATGATCCAGCACAGAGCAAAAGTCTTTGTGGAAGAATGAATGTATCCTATTTAGAGTTCTATTCAGCAATGATTTTATATAGTTTGCAGGTGTAGGTCACGGGTGAAATATAGACCACGATCCCTGCTGCTGGAAATATAAATCTCTATAAAGAGTCTTATAAAGCAGGTACTGTCTAGAAAACTGACACTTCTTTTTTAAACAGAAAAAGTAGACACATGCTTGTTACTCAGTTGAAATAAAGATGCTCTGAAGACTGTAATGGCACACAAATTGAAATTATAAGAAAATAAGGACTGTAAGGACATTCAGTATGTAATTATTTAAGCAGAAGATTCTTCATAAGTTGCATAAACAAGCTCAGTGTATAAACTCAGTTTTAAAAAACTATTTCAGTTTCTGGGAAAAAAACAACCCAGGACTGGTGTTAAAATGGCAATATATTTTAGCATGTCTCTTTCTTTTTATCTCTAAAAATGTATAATATTAAAAGTACAATATTAAATTTGAAGGAAATGCTAACATTAGCCAGGGCAAAGAATCAGAAAAAAAGCACCTAAAGAGATTATACACATAGGCACTAAATAACCATCTCTGTGGAAAAATAAAGCAGTATATCTCAGGAAGGTAAAATATGCTACAATAATGCCAAGAGGTTTGGCAAGCAACAGAACTAATGAAACTGAGCTTCAGACTTGGCTCTAACAAGGTCTGAGATGTGAGAGAGATTTCCTGACATTAGCTTTGCATAATAGTGCTCCTCTTGGTGGCTTCTCTGCTGTCCAACAGCTGTGGAGATGATGCTGTGTCAGAAGGAGCCCTAATACAGACTCCCTTCTCTATCCAGCATTTTTATTTCATCAAAAGGAATTCAGTGTCTTTGAAAATTCTACCTTTGTCCAATTTGGTTGAAAACAGGACACACGCTTCTCCACCTCATCTCTTTAGGAAAGCGGGTAAAAATCAAAACAACGGATTTAGACGACACTAAGGATAAAACATGATTTTCCAGTAGATTATGTCTGCAAAAAATGGCAGTGCAAAGGTTGCACCACAAATGGGAAATGTTTGACACCACAGGACTGTAACAATCCCTCTCCTGATGGGATTCAAGAAGGACCGCAAGGAGAAGCTGCACGTTTTGCTCAGGATATCAGTGATAAAAGCCAGACAATCTAGAAACAGAAGTTGACTACTGGAGGTACTTACATGGGAACAGAATTAAAGAATGAAGTACTGGTATACAGAGAGGTAGGAATTCATCAGTACGTGACGTGTATTATCCAAAAGAGAAATGACCTGGTACTACTAGACTGCACAATTCGCACACAGTTCCTACAAAAGGAACTGCATCACTCCAGAGAGTTGAGGGAAAAGGGCACCGTACTGTCATCGTTACCTGATGCTCACATGGATGGCCAACTAATCAATGTCAACACAGGTCCCAGGAGGTGCAAGGGCTGCAGAATCGGGCCTTTCATGACTTGCAAAAAACCACACAGCAACTGCAGCAAAGCAAGAGCGGAAACTACATCTACCTTAAATTTGTTTTAACCTTTCTTCAACAAGACCACCAAAACTTTAGAATGTCATCTCCTGAAGCATGCACACAATGCCATGCAGAAAAAGGCCCACTCTGGCCTACTCTCTCCCTGCTGAGGATGATGCATACGGGCTCTGTGGGCGAGTGAGAAGCCTCTACTGTCACAAGTGCAGCTTCACAGGACATGGAAAGCCTGAAGCCCATGTCAGTACACCTGCAGTCTGGCAGCACCATGCTTTGTGGCTGCCAATTTGAGATCTTCATGAACGACAGTGTTCAGCAACACCAATGAACATCTGTTTCTTCCTCCTCCTCCTCCTCCTCCTTCCTTCTCCTTTGCTTCTACCTAACTCAGTCTTAAGTGACCAAGATATCGTGGAAGCAAAGGCAGATTAAAGTTTGCCGTGGATGATAACAACATCTGCTGATTTAACTCTGAAGGAAAAGAGGAGAAGAAAATTGCAGCAAGGCTTTGAAAGAGGGTGTAATGTACAGGGATAATGGGGAAAACGGAGTAGCTTCAAGTGAAGGTCATGGCAGTTGTGATTTGACAGACTGTTTCCCTGGGTGGCAGGTGGAAGAGCAAGGTCCGGAGAGGGTGTGTTGGAAACAGGAATGGTGTGATTGCAGCCTGCTGTAACCAAAAATAAAAGCAAGGCAACCCTTGCCTATCTCTGCAGCAGCCTGCTATGCAGGGGAGGGAGCAAGAACAGAGATCAGTAGCTTCATTCCGGTGCATTTTCTCTGCTTTACACATTAAGTGCTTTAAAGCAAGCGATCATTTTTATGCTTTGTGTTCCTATTCTTGCAGCCTGCATCTTCCCATGACAATGTACCAGAAAAGTTTAAACTTTCCTTCTAGGGATTTAGATTAACCAAGGCATGCCCACACCACCTCTAATTCTGTTAGAATTAGACAGAGGCGTTGCCTTAGGAAAATTCAAACCCTATGTCAGCAGTTCATCAGATTGTTTCTAGCGAAGGGACATATTAAAAGACAAGATCTGATTCTGCAGTCAAATGGCCACATGCAGGCCAGTGAACTGCACACCATAAATAGCATTACTCAGCTAGACTGAAGTGAGGGAGAAAAAGAGGAAACATCCCACACGGAGCAGAGTCTCCCATTTGCTGAACTGCTCCTTTCTGGAGGCAGTAAAACCAAGAAACACTGTGGGTTCAGCAGGTCACATCCCTGCCCAGTCCCAGCATATTTCACCATCTCAAAATAAATTAAGAAACAGGCAGTGCTGTGTAGAGGAAGGAATAGGGATGATTCCTTTTTCAATATCTGCTTTGTGCTGGTGCGACTGTTCTGGTTAGGAGTTGAGTCAAACCACAGGCACATCCCTCTCCTCACTATGATCCCAAAGATCCCTAGGGCAGGATGTCTAAAGGAAATTGTCAGGACAGGGCAAGTGTGCAGTGACACACATCCGAAGCTCTCAGGCAGCTAGCAGTAGCCTACAGTGCAGGAACTTTCGGAAGGAAAAAAAAAAAAAAAAATATATATATATAGTATTACTGAATGGATTTTTTTTCTGTAAAGCTGCCCCTTCCCTTTCCAAACGCACATAAAATTTTATCATCTACAACATCCTCTGGCAAGGACTTCCACAGGTTATGCAGTTGGTGAAGCAGTAGCTCCTTTCATTTTGAACCTGCCAGCTGCTGGTTTCAAGTGATGTCACCAAGTCTTTTTTTTGAAAAGGCAGTAATTTCCCTGTTCACCTGATGCAATGTTTATTTCTTCAGATCTGACTCATTCTCACTGAGACAGGCATCTTCATGCCAGTGGATATTTTCTCTTTCCTGCAGAAGAACACAGATGTTGACTTCCTAGCTGCTACTTTTTATTTTTTCTCTTAACTGAAATTACCTTTCGCATCCTTAATTTTATAACTAAATGTCCTATACATTGACAGTAATGCAGTTTATAGAAATTCAGTTGAAGAAAGCAGGTAAATTTCTTTAAATAATAAATACTAGAATGGTATTCATTAAAGTCAATTGAAATTATGGTACCTGGAAATAAAACGGTTAAAAACTATAATTTCTTTCAAATTTAGAAAGGACTACAAGGTTGGTTCTTTCTGTGGCTGCAAAAGACACAGCAACATGTCATTTTTTTCAGACGAGGGCATTTCAGGCAGTCAGCCTGACAATTCCAGCTAATTCAGCTCATGCCATTGGACCTCATGTAAGGAAGAAGAACTAAACGGTTCTTGCATCTAAGGAAATGGAGTGGCTTGGACTTTACTTACCAAGAACCCTATCTATCAGCACGTGTGCATTTGGGTCCACCAGCCACCCCTCCAAACAGCCAAGCTGATTTCGGTGAGGACCTGTATCAACACTGCTACCATATCTCCTGCGGGAAAGATTTTCTACCCGTTCAAAAGCTAGTGTCTTTAATTTTTGCAACTGTGAAGATGAGATACCAGCATACCAGGCAAGGCTAACACAGTGCTGACTTGACAAACAAGAAATGTGTCCACAAGAACTGGAGGATCCAAAAGGAAAGATGCCTGTTACTAAAATAAGCCAATATACTTTAAAAGAAGCAGGTATCTCCAGTCCCATACTGTAGCAGCAAACCTGGAGTAACAATGCCTGCCAAGTGTGACGAAACCTGTAACCCCAGTATGACTGAATAAGCCTTCAACCAAGTGTTACAAGAAGGGAATTCTGGTGCTCAGCACAACATAATTTTAGAGGGAAAGGGATGTTCTGTTGTGATATAACATAAAGGAATAAGAATGAATTAAACCTCCTTAACAACTTCTCAATAATGATGTCTATTAAATGCTCAGAGAAATTCCTCCAGGCAGCAGTTGATTAAATAAATGTAAAATGCTTTCATATCAAAAGGGCACGATCCTGTGTCAGGAAAGAAAGCTTTGACTTCCTTTTAACTCCAGCTTCAAAGCACCTACACTGAGCACTGTAACACAGACAGGACAGGTCAGACTCAGCAGCCAGCCCCAAAGAGGAGTCTAAGGAGAAACCCAAAGCTCATCAACAGTGAGATCAAAGCAGCGCTGCTTCAGGGAAGGAGAGGTGCTATCACGCCAGCACAGCTCCCAGGGTAGACAGGACTTGCTGGGAAGAGGACATGAGGATAAAAGCTCTTAGAAAAGAGCCAAGTTCATTAATTCCTTGTGTTGGTCAGTTGCTATTATACTGTGCCTTTGGCGAATGGAGATGCATCGTCCCTTCACCCCGGAGCGAACGGCTGCCTGAGCCCAGCTGCAGCAGTCAGGTGCAGGGAGAGGCACGGATGAGTCACACACTCCGGTGGGGAGGTCTATGTGTTAACGATCGGTTTAACAATTATTTATCCACAAACAATGTCCCAAATTTTCTCTGCAGAAGAACTACTGCAAACTAGCCACAACTGACACAAGCTTTCAATTGACTCATTCCCCTGCATCCCATATCCACAGGAACATGACATGGTTGCACACCAAGCCATAGGCAATTGATCCAAGCCTTTGAGCCACTAAAACACAAAGCAGCAGCCGGTTTTCCGCTGGGAGGCAAAAATTTCTTCCTCTGAGACGTTATCACATCATGTGAACCTCACCTTGACTGAAGCTCCCTTACCAAGTCAGCAGTCAGGAACAATGTTGTTAGGAGGTTCACAAGAGGTTAGCAGCTATTCAGTCAAAGAAAGGCCTCGTTAGTGGACTTAAATCTCACTACTGGTTTGATTTAAAGGGGAAAATACAAAGCAAACATTGGGGATATGAATTTGGGCAAAGCCAGAAAAAAGTTTGCACGTGTTAAAAATATATCTACATAACTACAGAATTTTAAATAGATCTCAGGAGCTGCTAACAGCAATGGGACATTCAGTGGCTGAAATGCCTCTAACAAAGTAGTGATAACCATACCTCTTAACTTAAGCGTCTCTCAGGACAGGAGATGCCCCGTCTGTGAGAGAGAATCAGTCACCATCCTCCACAACGCTGGAGTTACTGTGACAGAGCACTGTCGCTCTCACTGGCAGGGCTGGCTGCCTGCCTCCAGCCCAGTACAAAAGCAAGCATTCCCAAAGCAGACAAATAAAAACTAAAACTGGTTACACATGATTGTCAGTTTACAGCGGACTATGAGAAGCAGGGATAGTCCAGCCAGTCCTCAGCGTAACAGAAGGGCATCTAACATGGTGGAACTTGTGTTTTCTGCTATGCATCACAGCACATAAATGATGCACTTAGAGACAGAACCAAATTCTGACTTTGAGAACCAGTCCAGTCTATCGAAGCTTTGGTCAGCCTTTCCAAACCTCTTACTTTGAGCATCAGCACTTCTTCATTCTAAGCAAGAACAAAACCCCAGTTTTTCTGCAAAGCTTCTGAAAAGTTCAAGTTGTGATGACTGCAACTCAGTCTCTGCTGATATTCATCAGTGGCAAGCAGTAATTTCTGTTTTCCTAGCAACCCTACACCTTTCCTTTCCCATTTGCCTGCTTTGTCCATTTCTTGCATTCTGCCTTACACCACCATTTACAAAAGCCTAGCAGTAGAGATCATTTTTTTTTTGTTTCTCCAACACCTGTCATTTATAATTCCTCACCTCTCCAAGGTTTGGAAGCACTATCTGCTGTAAATACTAATTCCAATGACACATTTAATTTTTTTTTTCCATCATAGTTCTCCTTCTCCTTTGTCACGTCTTTTTCTGTTTTTTATTTTTCTTTCCAACTTCTTAAATTTCTTCTATTTCTTAGCTGTAATATGTTTTTAGGAAAAAAAAAATCTGTATATTTTTTAGATTAAACCAGTGTTCTGCACTACAAATGGTAATTATTTCATGCAGCCACACACAAACACATTTCTTGTCACCAAGCCCCTGACAGCATTTCAAATGTTGGAAAAAGTTTCTGTGTCTAATAAAATGGAACAAACTTGCCACAGCTGATTTTATATAACTTATCCTTATAAGTTATATAACAGAATCCCTCCACACACCTAGAGCAAAGAAATTTGTCAGTCATATTTAAATTAAATGCCCAGTGAAGCTCACTAGTTGGAAACTAGCAGAAGAGTTACTGAAAGCACTTAATGGTCAGATAGCCTGAGTGGGAAGTTTTAATGGAACTGGGGATTCAGGAAATGGAGACCTACAGATAGATTATAAACATTTTTAACTGCAGAGTTATGGGTTCCGACTGGCACACATCACAAGTTGTCAAGGACTGGTATCACTGCAATCATCGTCAAACTGTCCTTCCTGAT
Source organism: Tetrax tetrax (assembly GCA_009806455.1). Taxonomy (NCBI): domain Eukaryota; kingdom Metazoa; phylum Chordata; class Aves; order Otidiformes; family Otididae; genus Tetrax; species Tetrax tetrax. The sequence goes on from WHYT01017567.1 coordinate 249,745, forward strand.
CGCATCACTGCCCAAGAACTTCACCTTCTCTCTGCTCCAAGTACTACTGCACCATTCAGCACTAAAAATGGGAAATTTCCTAGCACCTCTTTGCTAGAAGGAAAGCGAAAACCTCTCCAACTTTTTAGGGTAGTCAAGAAAATTAACATTTCTGTTCCTGTCAGGACAGAGAGAAGAAAACTGGCAAAGACCAAGGCACACAGCTAGTTTTTCCCCACCTCTGCCATCAGAGTGCACTGAGCCCTAAAACAGAAAGAGAAATCAATGCCTAAATGTGCTCTGAGAATTGCACCAACTCTCAGCCCAGCCCCACGTGCTGGTTGGCTGCTCTAAATCATCGTGATGGAGAGGGCTGGCATGCTACAGGCCTGAAAAACCAGGAGATGTAGCAGCTTCACGGTCTCCCTCCCCTCAACACTCACTCGCGCAGAGCTTCAGCGCTGCACAATGCCTTCTCCCATTGCCTCCGCCGCTCATGGGATTTTGGCCTGCGTAAATATAAATAGTTTTAAATATAGATAATACTCCTGTTTCCTTTTGTCACTCCTGTGCTGAGAAAAAAAAAAAATCATCCCAGGGCTTCCTGCAACACGACAGCAAAGGGCAAGCACTGAGCACCAGCCCAGCGCCCCGCACCCCGGCTTGCACCAGCCCCGAGCACAGCGCTCGAAAATTTGAGGCCCTTTCCCAGCAAAGCAGAGGGACAGAGCTGGGCTCTTTACAGATTCAACTCCACCATCCCCGAGTGCCAGGGAAATAAATATATGGTATTTCAGAGGCATGGGACGTAAATTCTAGCTTAGTTTAGAACCCTGTGGGCAGGAAAGTGCTCTGCCCATTAAAACATAAATTATCATCTGAGCCTAGCTGATGAGAGGCTGGGACTAATAGGAAGTGGTACTAAATCAGAATTATAGGAATGCTCTTTCCAGTCTGACTGTGGGAATTTATTCTCCTCCCTAGTGTGCCTCAAGATGGCAGATGAAAATGAAGGCTAGTTTGTATGGGAGCTCAGAAGTAAATTGTTACCCTCCCCAAATACAGCCTTATCAATAAAGTATCTCCTTAATTCCATCAACCCTAGTTCTAGAACACCTGTCACCCCCAAACTTCCAAGTCTTTATGAAAAGAAGAAATTTAATCTCACAACCATCCTCTGAATTAGGTAGCAGCAGCATTAACAGTAATATTAGGTCTACAGGGAAATTGAGCCTGGCACTCTTTACCAGAGCGGGGCTTTCAAAAAAAATCACTCAGCACAGTGGCTATGAACTTCCTTTGAAAACTCTGAACCTATACCATGAATGCCCTTGGAAAATGTGGCCCTGTGGAGCACACAGAAACCCCTGTACAATCCCCACACAGACACCTGCTTCTCTTCAGTTGGGAGGGTGTAGACTCTTTTCCCCTTCATCCTTAGGTCCCATCCAAAAAGGCACCAGCTCCAAACACTGTAAGTTTCATTACTGTAACGCCCAGTGGTTGCGTACACCTGGAAAGCATCCTGAACACAGCAAGAGCTATCATCCAGCCTCATTGCTTCGTCTCTTCTCAGAGCTGAGAACTGAAATCAAGGTCTACTGCCTCCCAAGTGGCAACTTTCTATGAGGAGTTTTTCTGTAAAGCAAAATTTTACAGCTGTTTTTATAGCAAGGGCTACAGCACTGACAGAACTTAAACTAATAGCACAAACATCACTGCAGGATATGGAGGGGACTTCACCAGAAACATCTGCTTGGGTTCCTGGCTTTACCTCACTGAGAACAGGCATTATTAAGTCAATGTGCGGGATTTTTCTTAACATTTACGTCAATTAGTTCCTAGCAGCCTAGCAAGCATGGCTTCAGTTCCTATCGTGCCACCCCTTTATCTCAGTGAAGGCCTGTTACTCTGATTGTAAAGATGGAGAATCGGGGGAAATGCAATAACTTAGTGATGTACTCGACAGAGCACTGGAGTCCACAACAGAGCCGGGAATTTAAACCAAGTCATTACAGCTGTTCCCTATAGTTTTAACCCAGACCAATTTTTAACTCCTCTTCTGAGAATTAGGAAAAAGTAATCACAACAAGTTTAAAGCACTTGGAGAGATCAAACCTGCCAGCTTATTTATGATCTACAGATCAATCAATACATTCAGATACAGTTTCTGTTTGCCAGTAATATTTTCTTTGACTCCTCAATTTACCCTTTTCTCCAGATGCTCATTTCCTAAGCAACACTACCTCACATCTCTTATTTATGGTCCATCTATGCTATTCTTTGCTCTCCATTCCACACCAGGGCGAAAGGACGCTATTGAGATACGGCTCCTAGAAAGCGGCCATTCACTACCTCACGTCTGGAAAGGGTTGCGAGTGTCACAAAGAAAGATTGCGCTCAGCTACCATTGCTATAGTCTGTAACGCGTGCAGGGATGTATGTCCCTGGGCATTACTGAGAAAAGAGGATTCTTGACACAGATATATATTTTTTAAAATGATGATTGAAAGCCAGAATAAATCGAATGTCAATGTTTAGGAACAGACAATAGCTATGGGTTCACAGCACCCACAGTTGCTCTCAACGACCTTGGAGGAATCCTTGTACCTCCAGGTTTGGCTTCTTGCACCACATAACTAAAGCTACTTAAACTCTGCTGGAGACCTTCAGGGAGCAGAATAGCCACAAGCTAAAGCAGATTACAACGGCTTCTTGTTTTTTTCCCTCCCAACAAAGCAATGTCCTATTGTCCATTATAAGTAAAGTAGAAAATCAGTCCTGCATTGAAACGGCAGGCCTTTGCGACACGCAACACAATCGGACTGTGTTTCCATGCCACCTGAACTAAACAGGAGCGGAATTGTTACACAAGTCCCAGGGTGCCCACTGATGTAAGATGTGGGGTTTATTTATTGGAGAAGACACTTGCATACTCTGGGAAAAAGTTATTTGCTGGTCTTAAATCATCCACACAGGAACAACTACAGAAAGCCTGCAAATGTATCAAGAAAGGATTTAGGGCTGAATACAGAAAGACAGGACTGAATACACCAAAGGAATTTGAGTGAAGATAGGCTTAAGAGCCAGGGGTGAAGAAAGCAGTGTATTTTGGAATGGAAGAACAATCTCGCCTCCAGTGCTCCTCTGGGCACTGCACAAAGATACTTTTCCCCTTCAGAGTAGGCCATGCACCAGCCAGAAGGATCACACCGTCTCAAAGGCTATGGGGATGCAGGATACTTGGGGTGGGATTTTCAGAGAGCCCAACATCTACTGAAGGACCCAGTTCAAGTTCAGGCTAGTAAGGGTTTCCTGTCTCAGAGACCCTTCCTTTTCGGCATGTTTTTTACATATGGTTTGGGACAAGAGTCTTACATTTCCTTGGACTTTCAGCTCAAGGTGTATCCTGAACATGGAATCAGCAGAGCGGGAGCCAAAGAAGCCATACAGTTCTTCCCCTGCCTCTGTACCTGCCAGAGGATTTGAGAAGCAGACCCTGCCCCTTCTCAAAAGAGACAACCATGAGAGCCATCCAAGGGATTTTTCGTTGCGGTGATCAAACCAAAACGACCATCTTGTTGGTTTCATAATGCTCCCAAACAATAACATTTTGAATTGGAAAGCCTTAATGTAATTTCTTCTGTCTCTCATTACAATGTTCTCCTGAGAGCTCCACAAGCTCCTCTGCTGGCTGTTGTTCAGCGTGTGTCGTAACGGAGCCAGCTCCAAAGCCCAGGCTGAGGAACGGCTGCGTCTGACACGTCTCATCACGCCACATGGTCACATTTGCCTACTGCACGGTGCAAATCACACCAGCCACGCCAAAATAATAGGAATGGTAAATGTTATTAAATTCCAAAGAGTACAAAGTACGCCTAGCCCACATATAATCTCCTTGTTATTAATTCGTACTCAACTCTTCATAAACTTTTATTGTAAAGAATGGATTTGGAATTTAAAGAAATTCTGAAATTCAGCAATATCCAATGATCATGCTCAGTATGTACTCTGCATGAGAGAGAAATTGTTGTGTCTGCCGTTCTGAAGTGGTAACCCATATGTTCCTCACATTAGGAAGATATTTAATGTATGCCCTTGGCAAATAACAGACTATGGAGCATCTGAAACAAACAGAACCATCACCCAAAGATGAGACATATTTCTGTTATATTTTTTTAAAAAGGTTTTCTTTAAAAAATAAACAAGAAGTAGCTATTTACAGTAAATTAAAAAGCTATTCATCAAATCTCACTTATGGTAATATAAAACTATTCCTGAACTTTAATTATTATGACGAACTGGTCTCCTGTGGCTTGTTCATTTCACACGCTAAAAAAAAAATTGTTAACAGTCTTCTAATTATATCAGTGTTCTGTGTAAAAAAAAAACCTGGTTCATATTTATTACTCCGCTTAGGGAAGCTATGGATCATCTTGCTAGTCATTTAATGCTTTTAATTTACATATCAGAAATACTAATAAGTGTGGTGTTATTAGATCATATTCCTTTTCACTTCCAACCCAAGAAAATGGTCCATTTTGTTTAGCTGCCACATTAAATTAATTTATTTTCCTATGGCATGGTTTTTGATAAGGGCTTTTATCAGAAGTGTGGCTGTATTAAGCTTAATAGGACATCTCTCATTAAAACAAAATGCAAAAAGAAAATATGTTTCATTAAAATCAAACAATGGCTTTGCCCCCCACCCAACCCCATTTTGGCTTCATTAGCATACTTAATAGATGAGATAATTGTGCCTTTTGCTTGAACGAGAGGCACAATCAGAAGGTCTGGATTTGTTTAAAATTCAGTAGATTATTTCAGTATCACACGAGGAGCAGCAGTGCTGTGTCTAGCGATGGCCAACGCAGAAATGGCAAAGCAGGTAGATTGGGCACATTTTGGATTTTTTGACATTGATTTTCTGTGGTGCTCAGCACGGTACCCAAGAGTTTGCTCTTCACTCCCTAGAGTATTCACAATGTATTCCAATGGCATCAATTAAAAGATCTCCCATAGTCCCTGCAGTCCACTCCTACAAGACACAGAATGTGTCTGTTAAAAGGAACTGACCCACAGCCTAGAAAATCAACCTCTAAACACACTTTACTGGGAGAACTTGTTGTTTCCAGCAGAAACAATCTCTAGTGATATTTGGGGTCATTACTGGTTAGGCCTCCAGAAGGAATAGGAAAATACAATTTTTTTCAACAAAAGCTACCTGAAAAACCTCAACTTTCAGAATAAGATGAGAGGGCTGTTTGAGAGCGAGCCGGAGGTTTTGAATTCTTGCTGTTTCATCTGATTGCAACTCTGACTTCTCATCTGTTTCATCCAGGCAGGATGCAGCATCCCCTAACGTGCCTGCCTGCCCAATGGCTCCATGCCTTTGAAGCTCCCTTACTATTTCCAGTAAGCAGGCACAGGAGACTAACCTCAGGGGTCCAACAGATACCAACACTTCACAAAAAAAAGAAAGAAGAACACATTAGCTTTTGGCTTGATGCTGGATAGGAAAGGAAAAGGAGCTTTAACCAAGAACTTGGGGTTGATTCTGAGCCATACAGAGATCCTTGCACACTGCCAAAACAGTGGAAGAGTTTCAGTGTAGGTGAAATTCAGGCCTCTCACAGATAAGTAGAAGTTGCTTAAGAATCCAGTAGTGCAGCCTCCTGGTAGGTCACAGCCAGGCTAAGGAAATAAAATGTGCAGTGATCAATGTTGTGTACACATCTCATCCATCATTGCTTGAATGGCTCCAGAGAGTGATTTTATCCTAATACTACAATGTCAGTTGGGATCTTTCTTCTGTTCTTCTGGCACCTACTCCATTCTTCTTCTTAAAAAGTTTCTTAAGAACTGTCTAAAGTTAAAACTTTTCCCTAACCAGCTGTATTGCAATCTCATACCCTCTTTAAATAGATTTCTGCTCACAGTTGAGCAGACGTTAGCTGCTGTAACAAAGCAGAAGCCCATATGCAAAGTTTGCTTGTTTGCACCATAGTGTCCTGTGCATCAACTCAAAGCCAAAATGCCCATATGGCCACTGGGGAAAAGGGGGGGTAGGGGAGGAAAGTAAAGTGTTGAGTTATTTCTGCTGGAAGGAAAGAGGGATTATCAATACAGAAAGTGGATTAACACCTCAGCAATGTAAACGTAACGTTTGTCATTCTGCTGTACCACAAACACCTGGGAACTGAACAGACACAGCACAACAATTTCTTCTAACTCCTTCTTTCCTTCCCCACTCCGGGCCCAGCCTCCTACAAGGAGGGAATCTGCCGCGATCACAGAGTGCACGTTGCAGATCTGAGCAGCCCACATACAGCTAATAACGGCAAAATGGCACACCGAGTTCATGACACTATTTATATAAGCCAAAATTTTTCATCAAGCTGTTACCAAAGAGTACACTTCGTAAGCTGCTCCTGTATCACATACAGAGGAGTTAAATAAAGAGGGGTGTCTTCAGTGCCAAGATCAATTTTAGGGGAGAACCCTAAAAGTCAAACCAGAGCTAGGTTTGAATTTTTATTCAAACAGCTGGTAAGCTGTACTCTTAAAATTCTAACCCAAAATTATGGGGGAAAAAAAAAAAAGCCCAAACACCCTTTCAAAATACAAGTCCCCAGATCTCTGGGTATTTCAGCTTCTCAGGGCTGGCCCAGAAATAGTACCTTTTTAAACTGCAGTCCTCCGAGAGTCCCAGCATCAGGAACACTTACAGCAGAACTGAAAATTATTGTGTGGGTTTCAGACCTGCATTTGGGCAGGAGAACAGCAGCAGCCACACAACTGATTGCACAGAGGAAGCAATCTGCCAGCCCCTGTGGAGAGTACCCAGAGCATATGTTCAGTGCAGCATGCAAACATTTTGATTGTACCAGGCAGATCAGCGATGCTCTGGCTACGTGTCTTTAACAGTGGGAAGCAGGAGACTGTGGCACGAGCCTTCTCTAACTCTGCGGCTGCTGTCTGAGTTTATTATATTTATACATTTTATGGATCAGCACTTCTGCGGCTCTGAATGCACAGCGTGTTGGTCACAAGAATGGGAAACGCATGGGGCGTACCGTGGGGTCCTGGTGACAGACTGGTTTGACTGCTGCGGCTGCAGTTTTCCTGAGACTAGTCTGAATGCTATTTGCATCCTCAGCCCTGCTGTTGCTTATATCTGCTCCTGACCTAGAGCGAATTCAGATGTCCTTCCCGCCTGCTCAGAGTTTCCTTGTACACAACCCCCGGCATTTCTTCAGGCAAAACTGACAGAATTTACTCAATTTACTGTTGTGCCCTTGTTGTCTTACCTCGATGGCTCCTAGACTCAGTTCTCTGAAAATAGACTTGTGGACTTCTAAATGTCTCTAATATATACAGCTGTACAAACAACCAATTTTTTTTTTTCATGTGACTGAATCTGAAAAAGAAAAAATTTGTGGTATTTCTTCAGATGAAATCAAGAAAAAGTAAAAATTTCATATCATTCTTGGAAGATCAAGCCTGCACCTTTTGGAAGCCACAGTAAGAAAATTTTAAAAGAAAATAACAATTCAAAACAAAGATATCTAAAAAAAAAAAAAAAAAAAAAAAAAAAAAAAAAAAAGAATGCCAACCCATCAATTTTTCCAAGGTCTAGAGAAACCATGCATCAAATGCTTTTCCTTATTTTTAGCCTAAATTGGATAAACACATAACTAGCTTTGGTTGACACAAAAAATTACTTTCTTCAGCGAGAAAAAAAATTTTTGTCCAGTTCCACAAGTAACTACAGATAATTGAGAACGGATGAGATTTTTTCAAAACAAAACAAACAAAAAAAAGCAAGATAATGAGACTAGAGAACTTTTCTTCTCTCTCGCTCCCAGTACATCGTAGCAGTTGCTGAGCGCCTGCCACCCTCTTTCCATGCCAAATTTCACAACCAGAATAGCAAGAACATAAAGAAGTTATTTTGTGTCATTCACTTGCATTTTGAAATTAAGGTCATTACCTTTAACAGTCAACAGTTTCAGTCAATTGAAACAGCAATGGAAATTTTGATCTAGAAAACGTGATGACCCAAACCACAATTGGGCCAGGACATGGGGACTCACACATTTCTGAGAAGAAAACGCTGACTTCCCTCATATCTCTAAGTATTACAGCCTTATTGTTACCCTTGACAGCAAAAATTAGCACTAAGCGAGTCTTATATTTCCTTTTCTTCCTGAGAGGAAATACCAGAGCTTTTCCTGGTGTACACAGCATTCCCCTTTTTACAACTTATTCCATTTATTTTCTGAATCTTGACAAGATGTTGACCTAGTCCATATAACCACAGGCTAGAGTACTCCAACTGCCAGACATTAATATATCTGTTTTAGTCACTCATCCACCCCCTAAATTGACAGCTTGAAGAATTACCAGCTCCCAGTACATGAAACTTAACTAAGCCTGGACAGCTGTATCAGCGAACAACATAGATTTCCATGTTAATATGACCTTGCTCTACACAAAGCACTTGACGTATTTTATCAGCTTGTCTGTGAAAAGCATTCAATCTTTTCAGAGGAATAAAGCTGGAAAAGGCAGGCTCATTTTGCCTAACTATGAATTTACCATGCGCAGTTGAGATGCACAGCTTAGATCAGCATCCATAACTAAAATGAAATGAACAGCCTGTCAGGTGTGAATTGCAGGCACTAACCATAATCCCCTTTTCTCTTCAAAACGCTCCTCTAGTCCAGCTCACTGTAACATCTGTGAGAAAGGCAAATAAACTGTTCCTCTGAGAGCAATCGAGAAGCCTACCAAAAAAAACCAACCAAAACAACCCCAAACTTCAAAATAGGCACAAGGAACGGTCCTCAGTCTTCATCACATCTGCCAGGCAGCCCACTTGACTGAGAAATGCAGATGTCCATTGCTGCCAGGGCCTGTCCAACTGGTAACCACTCTTGACATGCAGCCTCCCGCTCCACTCACACACTGTTGTCATAGCTGAAAAGTTTGAAGGGTGTGAAAAAGAGAGAATGGGACACAGCTACATAAAATGAGGAACAGCATCGAACACGAATAAAAAAGCAGATTCCTTCCTCTCATAACAAAAGAAACTGTGGGACACATAATTGAACTTAAAAGTAACAGTATTTTAGAAATATTTTTATTTGTATACAGTTCAAGCTTGATTTATTAGAGTTTATTTGAAGAACTGGCTGGCCCAAGATACCACCTAGGTTTAGAACTTAGGGAAACTTATTTAAAGGGTAATGATTCATTTCTGGAGTTGGAAAGACTTTGGTCTCATTTCCACAAATCAATTTGCTGAGCCTTCCTCAGCAAGCTTTAACCACGACTTTGATCATGGCCAGTAAAAAGAGGGTTCCCAGCTCAAACCAGCTAGGTAAGAATGGTCTCCTGTACAGTACAGATCATCAAAAATGCAGAAGAGCTTCTCAGGCAACAATTACGTTGAGCTATTCATCAAGGCTGCAACAATGCAGGGAAGCTCTGAGCTCATAGTGAGTGTTTGAGAACAATGAAAATAAAAGCTGGGATGAAGAGGGAAAGTAAAGAAAACCAAAACAACCCTCTCCTTCCTCAAAAATAAATAGTACAGGATGGCAAACTGATGCAGGATAATCTAGAAGAGACCTTTCAGAGCAGAAACAAGAGACAAGCTTGTCTTCTATATAAGAAGTAAGAGAGGCCTGAAGGTAAAAAAAAGGAGCTGCAAATTAATGCAGGAAGGGAGGAAGACCACAAATACCTTTGACAATTATGTGGTGACAGCAATACGAATGGTTGTATGGCATCTTCCACCATAGAGTAAAAAATTGTCAGTACCTGAAATGGGACATTCTTGGACTGTCAGTGGGATACCAGCACCTAAAGAAGTGTCGGCAGGCTTATAATTGTGGGGAGAAAGCTCATCCTAGAGCACACAGGACAGACAAGCTAGAGAAAAGGCTAGAAAAGAGGAGGGATTAGGAACAACAGAGGAAGGATCTATTTTCTGGGACACTAAACAGCAATGGCTGATGCTATTCTTGTTCAGTTGAGGGAGTTGGGCCATTGACTTCAATAAAAAGAAAATTGGGCCTTAAAGTTGTAATGAACTATTTATTAATTAGTATGCTGCAAGCGTTCAGAAAAAGCTATTACTTAATGTGCATTATTCTCCTCTCCAATCTTCTTTAAATAAAAGGAGTTGATTGGATTGATGATAGGATTGAGAAATACAGACTCTTGCCATCTGAAGATGCCCAGTTACATCCTTTTTTGCTTAAATTTCATCAAAAGTCAGCACAAAAGGGATGTCAGTGACACAAGAGCCGAGCCAAATGCATCTAGCTTTACTGAGTATAATTGCAATATCAAGTGCCTTGTTGGGTTTTGTCTTTTGGAAACAAAAACAATCCATTGTGATACTTTGGAAAGGTTCCTTCTCATCTGCATGGAACTCATTTTAAAAGGATGATTTAAAACAAAAGAAACATTATCCAATATTAGAAGTAACCGTTACCAACGCTCATTAATGCAATGCACTGAAGCTACGGGCTCTGCAATTCTATTGCATAGCTTAACTACTGTAATTAAACCATAGTTCCTCTGTGTTATTTAGCAAAGTAAATAATTACACCGTGTCCCTGAGGTTTATTGTTAATTTGTAGCATCAGGCAGAAACCCTTGCTATCATTTCTAAACCTCCATTTTATGGGACCATATCCCTGTGGTGCTGCCCTGTTACTGTACTGAATGTCAAAGTGACGGCACTGACATTTTATCCTGTTGTGTTCCACATCGTGAACACCAGGCACCACACTGCCTCATATCCGTGTGCGTTTTTATCCAAGGTGGCCATTAAAACTTCAGATCTTACAGGCAGGTCTTAAATAATCAGCGTGGGTTTATTTCACAGGGTGGGAAAGCTAGTGTTTCCCCTATGCACTGAAATGGGTCTGGATTCATTCACTTACTGCAATTTGACTTTTTTTTTTTTGTCCAGAAACATAAATATTAGCACAGCAGGACTACAGTCCCTTCCAGCATCACTCCTCCTTCGATAAGCGTGGCTCTTCCTGCACTCTTGTTATGGGCAGAGCCTCTGCCCTCCAGCCCCCAGACTGTAGGATTGCATCTGAGAACAGAAATTCCACCTGTTGGAGAATATCATTTTTCTACAACCTGCTTATAACCCAGATGATGTAACTAAAGACAGGAAAACAGAGCAACAGCCGATAATAATTTAAAAAAAAAAAAAAAAAAACATCATTCTACATCCCCTTTATCCCTGAAGTATTTAGGTCATGCTGAGGAGGCACGTATCTATTCTGGAAGTCCCAGAACAAAGTGAGGCCGGCAGGATTACAGCTACAGCCTAGCTCAGGAGCTGTAACAGGGCTGGCACCGCACAAAGTGACAACTGGTTCATTATCAATGGCACACTTAGACAAACGTCCAACATCCCTAGGCAGTCTGGAAGGCTGGAAAGGGGAAACAAAAGCACAATGTCCCAATAATCTCAGTATTCAAGCCAAAAAAAATTATATTCACTGATATCCCAAAAGATGAGACCACTAATTCCCACATATCTGCAGGAAAATTAATACAGATGTCAACTTTAGTCTTTCCAGTCCAGGAGTTGCAGTTTTCTGCTCCAAGGAGGAAGATGTGGTGTCTCTTGTTTTCATGCTCCTCTCAGTGGCAGAAAGGAAAGGCCTGTCTGCTGGCAACAAAGCAGAGAAACATTTTTTCCACCTTCCCTTTGGCCATTCCCACAGCCTCGTGTAGCTAGGAGCCAGAAACAACTCATCGCGATGCTCTACATGCCTGGGATGAATCAGGGGAAAGCTCTCTTACATGACCATGAACTTAATATTCCATTGCTTTGGCTATACGTCAAATATAGTAATTGTTAAGGTGATGAAATAAAGGCATCAAAGATAGGGAAAACAGGCACAAGAAAGAAAGAAAAAAAAAAAAATATCTTTCCGCATGATATTGGCTTTCTCTGAGACTCCTCATATTTGCTAGCATTTCAATCAGTAATTTGTATCTGCTTGCCCAGGACAAGATAATACATTTCACTCCCTCACAACAGAGATTCGTAGGAAAGGCTCTTTAAAGCTGAATGTTTATGCATACATACATATAATAAAACACTCTATTTAAAACTCTGTATTCAGTCTAGTATGGTTTGGAAACTGCGATTTTGGGCCAGAACCTCAGCTAGCAGTAAAATGTTGTTGATCACCTCAAGCCGACACCCAAAGGAACAGACATCAGCATCATTCCTCCGGCTTGGGCGAACTGGGCCGATTTGTACCTGCTGCATTTCTGGCCCGCTGTACTCTGCGTCATTCCGCTTCCTAAGGCATTGCGACGGCAGCTGGATTATCACAGGGTTTCCTACCTGTTATTAAAAAGCGGCTGCTTTTCAACGCAGCTAAGAGCGTACTTCTCTGCTGAATGGAAAGACCACGTGACCCTCCCTCTGTGTTGCTTTGGTGAAACTGAGATGCTGTAGAAGTACCTCTTGTGCTCAAATCTCTATGTATACGGTGTGCAGAGGACGTGAGAGACCCAAGCTGTGCATGCAACTCAGCAATTTCATGGTAAATCAGCATCAATAGCGTTCTGAGTACTGTAGAGAACACGTAAAAGTTATGAAATACACTTTGCACATCACAGAAGGAAACATGGATCAGAGTTTGTAAAGGATCTGGAGATCCTTCAGAATAAAGGCCACTGAACTGTAAGGTATTTTTCTGTAGCTATTATGGTGTGCCATCATTTTTCTTAGGAAATACATTCTGAAATTGACATTCCAACATAAGTAAAAGAGCTTAATGATTCTTTTTTTTGCTAGAGAAACTATTTTCACCTAAAAATTCAAGTCTTGAGGTAAACAGAAATAGATTTCCCGCATAAGCAACATTAAAACAACAACAAAAAAGCGTCACATAAAATCTGTCCCTTTCTACAACTGCTGTAAACCCTAGTGGGTCCCTGCAGCTCTGCAAAGCTAATTAGCAACACATCTGAGACTTGGCATCGCTGGTTAAAGTTTGAGCTCAGAGGGATTCCTGAACATCAAACTTTTACCTCTAAAGGTAGCGTGCTGACTTTTAATATCCTTACGTAAGCTGACAAATGCTGACACTGTCCAGAGCCTCACTGCCAACAGGCACAATGGCTATTGGATGGAGGTGGCTACATCTCTGTTGCCAAAATATAACACCCCCCCCACCCCCCCCC
>WHYT01017567.1:262985-312208 GCA_009806455.1 Tetrax tetrax
AACACTCACGGAAAAGGCTGACATTTCAACCTGGAAGTTAATTCATCCACTTTGAGCTGCAGAAAGTGCACCTCTTGCTAGGCAACTCTGCAACAAAGGCCAGCCCTGGCGACCTCCCATCTCAGGCAAAAACAGAGGCTATGAGAGAACATGTGTGCGCGCTGTTGGTACCACATAAAAACAAACATTACCTTGGATTTTGTTCAAGGAAGTCTCATAATCACTCAATCATGATGCTCATGATAATTAACTGTAAGCTTGAATTAAACACAGGCATAAGTGCCTTCCTCATATTTCCCTTCCACTTGAGTCCTGTCCTGTACCAAAGCGTGATTCCAGATTTCTCCCACCAAAGGCCTGATCCATAAACCAAGAAACTTTGGATAAACAGGCCACTTATTCTTGGCAATTCATGTCAATATATCTTAGTCTCCAAAATCAACAACATTCCTTTTCCAAACCTCTGGATGGATTTTCTCCTCTCTTTCTCTGGGTTTTCTATCCCTTGCCATTGTCTGTGTTTTTCAGGAGGAAAAAAAAAAAAATAAAAAAAATGAAGGCTACAACGTAGGCCAAACTGGTCACCTGGACAGCTCTACTGAACTGATTTTTGCATACAAACTAATACATACTACCCACTGCTCCTCCTCTGAGCCCCTGACTCTGCTCTCACATTGCATCCCCACAAAGCTCTCACTTCTCCAGACAAGTCTTCAGCTCTGTCATTCAAACACTTAACACGCCCTTTGCCTTATAGCTCCTTGTAAGTCAGATTATCTCATTAGTGCAGACATTTCACTTCTACTGTCAATTTCTGATTTAAATGACTGAAAGGAAGACAAGGAGTTATATAAGGAAGGATTTGTCTCAAGAAGCTTTACAGACAGTAATTCTTCATCTTGATAATTTTTAACAGGTAGTCACTTTCTTTTCCCCCTCCTCCTACCAGTTTCTCTCTTTATCAAAGTACAATTAAGCAGGCCAACTGGATTGCAAAGTTTTGATAACAGAAATCCCACTCCTCTTGCCTTTTTGGTTGATCTTTTAAAAGCTTGTCTTTAAACAGTACTTCAAAATTTTGTTACTATTTTAAAAAAGGCCTTGACAGATTGTAAACATGGCCCTCAGAAGCTTACTCCTTACCTTAGTCTCTTCAGAATTCAACCCAACAATTCCTTTTACACTCAAGCTCTTTTCCTAAGGAACTGAAATATCTGTAATATCTCTACTCTCTCCCCCTTTCTAATTTCCACTTAAGTCATTTAGGGAAGTTCCTGAGGTACCAGCAGGAGGAGCAAGGCAGAAGTTCACAAGCCCTGCTAGGTACGGGGAAGAGCAGCATTCCCATGGGTGATGTGCATGACAACAGCAGTAGGCCCAGGCATAAAACTCTCACTTCTACAACAAAAATTGAGTACTCTCTATCTCAGCCATAAAAAAAAAAAAATAATCCTTAATATGAAGCTTGTTCCTGGAGGCCTACATAATACCTCCTTGCCTTTTACACCCTCCCTGTGTATGCCAAGTCCCCAAATCCATTACCTTGACAACACTGTGCATCACTGTAATAGCAAGAGTCAGATTCGCAATTTTTGTGACCATAACAAAAGCAGACTCCCATCGATTGGCGTGGAGCTCCCTGTTCAAAACTATAATTTCAGAAGGATACTTGCTTTAAATCTTGTTACTCTCTGCTTTGGGTCTTGCCAAACTTGCACATATACCAAAACCAGTGGCTTGTTTTATGGTCTCATTTTAATGGGTTTGTCCATATTCCAAGACCTAGCAAACAAAACAGATCAAAACCCATCCATAAAGGGTTTCACTCACAGCTTCTTCTTCATCTTTTGCATAGCAAATGTTAACGGGCTGAGCTCAGCATCTGAACCATCTCCCATTGTTTCCAAATGACAATTGCCATGTTCTGTTCCAGACTAAAATCCAAGCATGCAGGTGTTTCCCTTAAAATACTTTGGCATCTGTGAAGCTGGAACAAAGGCTTAAACCAGTGAAGGAAGGAATGAAGAGGGGATAAACCAACAAAAGTGTATATCAGGTTTTCCATCAGAGAAACTACAGCTCATAGTATTGATCCAAAGACAGAAGTGACTGCTGACTAACACGTTTGGCTGACAAGTCAAGAAAGTAAACAGGTTACAATGGTGACAAAAAATAAGTGTCACCATGAGCACACAGCAGTACGTCCTCTTCTACAATATCCAGGAGAAAAGGGGTCAGATTTCTTATTTTTCAGTTTCCCACCCCTGTCAACATCCCCGTTTTGTCAGCCATGCTGTATCTAGCCTAGCTTATGGACACATGACAGGGACACACCTCGGCAATTCCTGGCAAAATACTCCAATGCTGTATCAAAGAAGCACATAGAAAAGCTCATGAAATCCAAACTGGATTTGTCATCAGTAATGCGGGCTGTGCATTGCCATGTAGCATACCCAATAAGGCACAGTTTACTGCTTTTTGCCTGTGAATATCAACACCTAGCAGAAGGCAGAAAAGTACAAGACTCCCATTTTATCTGTCCTGGAAGCCACTGACTGTTAGAGCAAATGCTAAAGCAAGAGAGAGGCGATTTCTCCACGCGGTGTTAGTAGGTATTAGGATATTACTAGAAGGTGCGAGCACACTACCACACATCCGTGACATGGTATGTGTTACATGAGAAAGACCCTACAGAACCCACTGACGCTGCGATATGGAACTGCGCAGAGAGGGAGCACATTTTTGAGAGGAAGGAAAATGGACAGAAACCAGTTCATATTGCCATGTGAAAAGATGACACCTGCCCTGGTAACAAAGAAGAAGATTAAATAAGATATGGTGTGTGCTCTTGCTAAGCCAAAATCCATTACAAGATCAGAAATCCTTGCAGGAAAGAGGGGCAGCTCACCCTGTCACTTCCATAGGGCTGCTGAGGTGCAGGGAGAAAGATGGAGGCGGCAGGAGGGAGAGGAACACCATAAGGCCAATGTGAGCCTGCAGCACTCCACAGGCAGCAGAGAGGATTATCCACATTGGCCTTGAGCGAAGCCTCACAGAAAGCCTTGACAGGGATGAGCGGTATTGACGGCCACATTTGAGAAGAGGTGGAGGACCGTGGAGGACCCCTCTGAAGGGCTCTCAGGAGATCCCGAATACTTCACAGCCCTGAGCCCTCCATCTGTTCCTGCGAATGGGATGAAGGATCTAATTAAGAGGAGATTAACATGATAGGCTTGAGGTAGCAGGGTCTCTGCTGGAGAAAACTCAGTTAGCTGCTGGAGCTCTTTGAACAAGTTAATACAATAGTAGAGAACCGTGAAAGGGAACGTAATTTTCTACAAGTTTTCAATAACTTTCCATGTAATAGAGCAAAGGCCCTATCCTGTCCGTAGGGGATACAATGCTATAGTTCAGAGAAAAAAAAAAGAGAAAAAAGGTAAATCAAAGCAAGATACAAACTGACTTTCAGCCCAGTATTCTGGGCTACTTGGTGATACACGAGTAATGATGCATCATAGTGACCCATTCAAAGAAAGACAGTGCAATCAAGGAAATTGCAAAAAATAAACAGCTCTTGACTAAAGGGTGAAGTGAATGACATGAGTAACAGAAGACATATACAGTAAGGGCCTAGAGGGATTTTCTGTCATACTGCTGCAAACTTCCACAAGACTTAGGTACAATGTATTTCTGAAAATCCCAAGGAAGTCTACCCACATTTTTAGGCAGAAGAAGAGAGCATCTATTTCACAGCGCTCTCTTGATTACTCCTCTTTCTATGGCTATCAGAGACCTGAGGTTCAGATGAAGCTTTGCTGGGAAAGTGCAGTCAACACTTGTAACTGGTGCATTAGTCTCCCTCAGCTAAGGACATGATCCAAGCCAGAGCCAAATCCATGGGTGTTGCCCTCTGCCTGTCTGAGGAACATGTACCATTCCCCAAAACACTCTCTCCAAGTGTTCAACTCTCTCCAATTACTGTGCTCCTAAGTCCATTGTGAGACAGGTAGATTATAATATTTGCATTTTATTATTAGAAACTGAGGCACACAGAGTCTAAGCAACTTGGCCAGAGTCACACAGGGAGCATCTGGTTTAGCAGAGAGCTGAAGCCCAGCTCCTCAGCACCAGGCGAGCAGCCAAACTCCCGGAACAGCTTCTGTCAGGAACAATTCCCATATGGAAACAAGCCATGAACACAAGGACAGCCTAATTACAATTAAAAAGGAATCTTCCCAGACCCAAATCAAGCAGCAGCGCACAACGTATAGTTAACCCCTTACAGCAGGACCCTACACTGAGCAGGCAGGGTCTTACCACCCAGAAGGGTTTTGGAAAGCACCTGCTGCTGACTGCACAGCATGGGCCGAGGGCACGGCGATAATCCAGGTCCCAGGTTCGCTGATCAAGATGGTCACCCACAACTGCCAGGCAGTCCTTCTTTTCCACATCCCCCTTCCTCAGGAGGCTGCTGGAGCCACCACACCAGCCCTATCAGAGCACTCTGCCCCAGTACAGCCAAGCTAATCCTACAGCCTCCTCTCTCCCCGCCCCGCTCACACACACGCTGCCATTTTACTGCAAATACACTTGTTCACTCTAGGTAAATCCCCTCTGTGCTTTCTTTTGGAAGGGAGGATTTCAAAATTTGATTTGTTTCAGTCACTAAGTACTCTCTGGTATTCCCAGGCGCTCCTTTAGCTGACAAGGTTTATCCTTGTCGCCACTTTGTTGTGTTTTATGAATAGGGACCCAGCAAAACCCAAGACACCATTTAACATAGCGCACATTAGTCTTTTACCCTGCGCCGCTCGGTGCCTGGTATCGCTCCCTCTACCAGAGTGTTACACACAAAATGGTCCCTCTAGGCAATGTGCTCAGTCAGGAAGGATATTAACTCCCCCCAGCAGAGCGTGTGACTGAAATGCAGACAATCCCTGTAGTTTAAAGCATGACTGATAAAACATTTGTGCATATCAGAGATGCTCATCTGGTTCATACCATGGCAGGCTCCAGCGAGACGCTGGGACGACACAGGAGTGCCAGCAGTGCCCATCTCAGTGCCGCGCGGGCCCAGCCGTGCATGAACGCCTCCTTGCACACCTCCTCTGTGCTTTTTGGTGCTTCTTTCCGTCCTTGGGAGGCCCTCCCGCCGCAGGGAGCCTGTGCAAGCAGGGCATCGTGTTTCCTGAATGTTCTGCCTCTTCCCCTCAGGCGAAAAGGCCCTTCCGGCTGCGCCTCATCCTCCTCACCCCACTACTGGTTAAAGCAGGGGACAGGCAGCTAACAGTCTACTAAAATCTATTTCACCCATTTCTTCCTCAACTAAGGACACGACTGGGCAACCTTGAGTTGCTACCAGGAGTCAAAAAGTGTTTCAGCAGTGTAAAGACAGGGTAGAAACAAAGTCCTGCCCAACGTGAGTTCTCCCTAACCACAGAGCAAAGCCTGCGGAAAACAAGATCAGAACTCACTGCGCTGAAAAAGATAACCACCTGAAGGGAAGGTGCCACCCAGCAAAACATAAAAAGCTGCTACCAGAGCATGATTACGCATTGCGGGCAGAGATGGTGCACAACAAAGAAACAGAAAGAGAGGGAACTGGAACAAAGGAAACACAGAGCTGTGGATGCACAGATTTGGAGCCTGTGTTTCCCCATCACAATGCAGATGCACCCATCTCCCAAAGCAAATATGGAATAAAAACCTGCGTATCAGAGAATTACAAGAGTTGTTACACCCATGTCTATCCTCATACTTCCACGTGAGAATACCTGCACTGGTGTAGCGCTGCACTTCAAGGATGACAGAAGAATCAACGGTAGTGCTTCTTTCCCAAAGCCCTTAAGAAAGTTTGCTGTCTTTGAAATCATGTATTTTGTTAATTCTGTTACATTGTGCTTTCTGCTGAGCTTTTGTTCAAACAGAAAGGCAGGGTGTTTGACAAACTCAAGTTGCTTTGACCTTGCGATCCTCCGAGTGCCTTACGTTCCACCCAAGAATCCAGACAAAACCACCCCTGCTGCTGTCTTGCACTGAGAAAACGTAACTGGACAAAGCACAACAGCTTGCTCAAGTTCACACTGAAATTAGTGGGAGCTTTTTCACTCACCTCCTTAAAAACAAAACCCCTCCAAATAATTCCAGCCTCCCATCAGTCTACTGCTCAAAAATCTTCTAGGCTGGAATTTAACCATAAAATTTAAGTGAATTTCATTTATGCTTAGGGTGAAGCACATAGCCCTTTAAAAATCCCAGAATCTTACTTTATTTTCAATAAAATTCATTTACAAAGCATTAATAAAGTGAAGGTAAGATCTTTCCAAGTATCTCTGCTTTGAAAAATTATGATATATCATATTCATTAGCATCTGTCACATTATGCTGTGGGACAGAGTTTACTATGAGTGACAGAATATGGTAAGTCACAGTACATGCAGGTGTGTGACAAACAAAATCAGTGTAATCATGAGGCTCAGAAAATTGCATTTAATGTTATGTTTATATATATAATTTTGTTAAATTACCTGGGCAGGATATAGCAGGATTTTACTTTATACAACTACCTGGAAATCCTAAAATTGCATGTATAAAGGTGGAACTTCACTCACATTTTACTACAAAGTTGTAATGCAGAATGCAAAGATGTATCAAATAGCAAAGTGACCTTCCAAATACTGGTAATGAAATGACATCCAATTGTTTCAAGTCATTGTTGGGAAAAGATTTTTATATACAATTAAGTAAAGAGTTGAGCAGGAGACTGTATTCTCTTTGAGATAGGGACATTATCCACATCAAAAATTTTACTCACTTAGAGCCCTAAATTTTAATGGAAAGCTTTTCAGGGTAGTTTGTGAGGAATTAGCTGGTTGACCTCTGTAAGAGCTACAGAAATCATCCCCCAAGTCGCCTGCTAGAAGTCTCAGTGCCTTTTTTAAGACTCAAGAAGTTGATAAGGGGATGCAGAGCGTTTCATTGCTCGGTCACGAGTTCAAATCTCGCATAAACCAGTGATGCCCGGGAGTCATTACCAGAGGAACGCGATTCGGCTCCTGCTGTGAAAGGAGCAATGAATCTTCCCCTCCTCAGCTGTGAGTCTTACCCATATCACAAACGGCCCTACTATGTTTAGTGTTATGTGGTCCCCTTACTGGCAGTCCCAGGGACATTTCAGGTAATCCCTTCTGGATCGGGGGCTATTTTGTGCCATTTCTGTCCTGACTTGAGGCCAGGGAATAGAGCCTTCTAGCCCATCATGCAGACAGTCTAGGACCTTTAACAAACATTTTTTAAAATATCGCATTTGTAACTAAAAATAAAATGCCATTTCATTTGGTGGCTGTGTAATAGTGATTTTATACGGCACCATTAAAAGTAAAATTCAGATAGGAGGAACTGCTGACTGCTGCTAAACGGCAGAATTTTTAAGTTCTTTGAGGCAAGAACATGTCAATCTTTTATATGTCTGCAAAATGCCATGAACATCTATGGCACTCTATAAATCACAAAGGGGATGATACAAGCAAACAGGAGTTATGGGATCTTATCTCTCTGGCAGATTTTGCCCTATGGATAAGGTAGCTTACAAAGCAATAATGAAATATTATCAGCAAAATAAAGTTTTAGTGGCTTTTTATTCTTAACAGCATTTTCCTAGCACCATGTCAATAGAAACGGAGCTTCATCTGGGACCAAAAAGTTCTGATTTGCATACGTTATCATGCAAAATGAGATTTTATTCTAGCCTTGCCTTCAGAAACACTGAGCCATGCATAAGATCAGATCACAAAATTAAAACAATTTATTGTACTGGAAGTCTCTTCTGTTAGTTTTGGCCAAGTTCCCAGTTCAACCGATTAGTGAAACCACAGAAATACTAATTAGCAGTGCAGGGATCCTCAGAACTTACAGTCTTTGTGTTCACGGTGTATTAACAGGTAGACTGATCATGCTCATCTTAAAATTACGGTCTGCTCCATCACTAACTGCCAAGACAGGAAATCAAATGATCACTTCCAGAAGACAGATGACTTATGCCCAAAAACGTAGAAGCCCTCCTTACCACGGCATGCAGTCCAACTCTTCCTAATGCAAGGCCTCTAAGAGCAGCCCTCCTCTGCATCACCAACATCCAAAAGTCATGTATCAGAGTCTGCACATTCATGAGCTCGTCCTAAGGATTCCTAAAATTTTAGGTGTTCTTTCTTTGCTTTCTCATCTCTTGAGTCTCATGACATTTTCAAGACTTTTAATCAGTCACAATAAGCAGAATCTCATTTTTGCTTTTAAAAACAAGTGGAATCCTTCTTCAAAATCACTTCACTCCAGGAGTCAGTGACTTAGAATATAAATATTTGAAAAGACATTATAAAATTGCAATTGGAATGTCAATATGCATCACCATCACTACTTAGTAAGACTCCTCATATGTAAGAGTATCAGCATTGTCCCCGTATTTTATGGCAAACAAGCAGAACGAGCTGAAATGAACCTCGTTCATGTAATCCACAAAGAGCCTATGTTTCACACAAGTCATGTCTCCTCATTTTTTTAAACTTACAGAGGAGTTTAACCAGTTGCCCAAGGGCCAGGTGCAGATCAGGGAATAATTCAGTGCTGACTGACCCCAGGGTCTGGGCTTCTGAACAGCTTTCATTACACAAGACGCTATTTTGCACCTGGACAGAAGTGAACCTCGGTGTTCATCCAGAGACCCAATTAAAGCTCTATTGAAAAGAAAATTAAGGCTCCGGTACAGTATAAGCAAATGAGTAAATGTAAGCTGCCCCAGCCTTTTGGGGCACAATCTGTCTCCAGTGTTATACACTATCCAGCACCAAGCATATTATTTGCAAATATTAACAATCAAATAAAACTATGAACAGCAAGAAACTGAAAGTGATTAGCTACAAAGGGAAACGGGTCCATCCTCATGTCACCTGATGAAGCATTATTTCCTGGCTTTTGTCAAACATCAGCTGCTGGTATAAATTCACAGGTAAAATTCAGCTCGGTAACAGAAGACCTTCCAAAAGAACACGTTCCCCTTGCAAAAACTGCTCAGGAAATGACAAGCTAATTGGCAGCTCAACAGAAAATATCCAAAAAGCTAATTAAAAGGCTCCTCCTAGACCAGGCCCTAACCCTGCCATATCCCAACTGCAACATGCACTTCGTATTCCAGAAGGCATCTCCCACATAATAGTTTAGCAACCTACAATATTGCCAGGAATAGAAAAGTACATCAGACTTAAGCACTGAAGTTTTTCGGTGCTACATAAGCTGGAAAAGAACCACACAAAGAAAATAGCAGCACAGAAAATGAACAGGATGGATTACAGGCATCAGAATTAACATATAAAAGAATAGCTTCTTTCTTTCATTCAATAATATATTTTGAGGAATAAAGCTTGTGCTGACAAAGAAAAATGTAACAAGTAGGACTACAAATAAACTTGCAGTTAGCATTCATTTTGTCAGAGTGAGTTCAAAATTCAAGATTCACATTTAGTAGGAAATTTCTACCTAGGTCAGAGACTTATCCTGCAGTTTAGGGCCAATATGAACCTTTAAATTGAATTTTATTTGGAACGAGAGGACTGAAGGAGTTAAGGAAGCTCATGCCAAAAACCATTTTAGTTTTGAATTTAAGCATGAGGTAGTAGTGGGGGAAAAAAAAAGACTACAGAATAAACTAGAGCTTTTGTGTGTTACTGTGCTTTGTTAAAAAAAAAAAATCCTTATGTATAGAGTAAAAGGTACTAGAATCTAATCAACTGCTCACAGCAGGAATCCAGAAGTACCACTTACGGTGTGCAGTAGACTGACATATAATCATGGCTGAAATAGAATTACAGCTCACATCACCACATCAGTTCTGTTGATCTCCGCTGGAGCTTGGGGGTGGAGGAAGAGGCGGAGGGAAGAGGTCCAGCAGACATCTCCTCATCAAAAAAAGTAAAACTTAAAGACTAACCAACGCCAATCTAAACGCTTCACAAATTCACTGAATCACAAGAGGCAAAAGCACAAATTGTCCCACTGCAGGTGATCAACTTCTTGTTCCATTCAGCTGGTTGAAAGAAATCCTGCTCCCACCTATCCAGTTCTCCATCTCTTTACAATATTGTTGTTATATATTTTTAAAAAAGATGAGAGAATTTCTTCTGTAAAACACAAAGAATGAAGCCCTACAGTCTTTTTAAACATTTGTGCAAAGAATAAAGGTACAAATGCCTGGGCATCTCCAAATCAACAGAAATCTGCTGGTATTTTCAGCTTCTAAGAACATATTTGACATTTTTTTCCCTCCACCGTAGTCTTTTCCGAACGTGCATATGTTCACCTGGCTTGGGGCAACAATATGTCCAAGATACGAGTAATTGGAAAGGTTGAGCTAATTGTGGATTGGCCATCAAGAAGGGAGCTGCACCCCTGCACTTGGCCTGTTCTGCTCTGCTGCTAGCCCTACAAAACAACAGGGCAGTTCTGCAGCCATGCAAGACTGAGCACATCTCTTCGTCACGCACCATGATGTGAACCACCTTTATTCAGCGGCAGTAAATATTCTGGGAAATTTGGGACGGTGCAGGGAGGGAAGTGCTGTTGGTTGCAACCACCAAGCCTGAAAGTATTTTTATATTGTATCTATGACAGCCTTCTTCCCAGCGGCCAAGGACTGCTACTACCCCAACGACAGCACCATTTCATAAAGCTCTGAACACAGTCGATAGAAATGCTTTTGCGGGATGGAGAACATACTGTGAGGAGGGCTTGAACTTCTTCCCGTCTCCTTGTAAAGAATGAGAAGAATAGATGCTCTAGGGTGTGTAGCAAGGAACAGAGCACTTCCATCTGGCTAGATCAGATGCTGGACTGTTACAGTCAGGTCCTATCTCACGCAAGGAAGTGGCAAGTTTTCAATGTTACTGAACTCCAAACAACTCTCAGTCTAATATCTAGATTACTGGCCACACTGCAGAGGAGCTGAGCACCCCATTTAAAAAAAAAAAACCTAAAGAAAGACATACAAAACAGAGCAGACAGCATCTCTTTGGCTTCGTGAGCATCAGCTGAGGCTCTGTAATGAATTCCCTGAAAGCCTGGCTCCGAACCAAGTACGAGTCTACTGAGACTTCTGAAGACAGCATCCTACACGTGCGCTCAGAGCCTAAGACAGATACCAGAGACGGAAGAGACTTTTGGGAATACTGTAGTATTGATTAATGAACAGTTCATAAACAACAGTAATAGGATAACAATCAGTAATCAAATGAAAATGTTCGGTATATGTCAGAAGTGAAAAGGAGAATAAGGGTGGAAACTATTTTCCTTAAAAAAAAAAATGGTTTTAAGAGATACATCCTTTTCACTTCAGGTAGAAATCTTGTCTTTCTGAAAACTGCAGGATTACAAGATCCATCTCTCCAAGAGTTCGCGGGTGAAGGCATTCGCCTATAATATGGGAAAACCAGCCTCATAGCTATGAACTACCCAAGTCACGATTTTTTCGTCCTTACACCAGCACTATGTTTATATAGAAGCTACAGGAAAAGCCAATTAATGAATTTTCAGCAGCTCAGGGTAGGTTAATAAGGACAACCCTCAGCAAAACAGAGTCAGTATTTGCCAAGGGCTACCACTCAACTAAGCTATGTCTTGAACCAAGGGAAAAGCTGTTGTATGCCAGATAACAGTTCCAGCTGAGGAATCCCACTAATTATTAACTCCTTAATGGTATGAAAAGGGAAGCAAAAAGTTTCCAAGAAACAAAGGCTTGGATTAACCTCACTCCATTTATTATTTCTCTAATTTAGATGTATCCATCTGAGCTAGCGCAGCAGCTTCCTTGTGTATTCTGTGCAGAGAAAAAGCACTTTTATTGCACAATTACCAGGGGGGGCTGGTTTAGGTACCTCCCCTGAAATGAGTCTTACCTGGAAGCACCAAACACCAACACAGGCGGGTCAGACCAGGCATTGCCTGCTGCAGGCACCCAAATGCCTCTTCCGGTGTAGACACGGGACTCCCACTCAAAACAGCTGAGTATATGCTGTGGCAAATCCAATTTCATGGCAGTATACTGTTACTGTATAGAATTCATATCTGCCACAAGAAAAGTGGTGAAGTACAGAAAAGACAAAAATACCCCCATCTCATGCTGCACCCTTTTTGGAAGTTATTCTCTCCTACAATGTGTTGGTCAGCAGGGAGGCACAAGGTGTGGTTCACTGAATAAATAACAATTTTAATTATTAAAGCATTCATAGTCAACATATTCCACACTGATCATTACCATTTTTATTTTTTAAAAAAATTATTATCTACTTTTCCTTTATGGCAAGGCTTGGGAGTGACAGATGATCCATCAGCTTATCTGCTGATTTTTAATGACAGCATTTTGCATTCATTATTCCCTACTTAAATCACTCTTTTTAAAAGAGGAATAGCTTATTTCTTCCTCTTGTCACTAGAGAAATTAAATGGCACACCATTAAGAAGAGTGGTTGTGTAACAAAAAGATACACCAGTCACAGATTTAGAAAACCAGAATGGACGAAAATTGACTAAGAGGGAGAGTGAAAAGAGGAACCTGTATCTCCAAATACCTCCACTACCCACTCACTGCTGGCGTCAGGAACTTCTACAGTTTGTTGTGGTTTTGTTTAGGGGGGGTGGGCTAAGGTGGTAGTTAAATCTCTGCACTGCAAACTCCTAAGAGAAAAGACCAAATAACTCTTTTTGATTGTGCAATGCTGAGCACTCTCTTGGCTAAAAAGCTAAAATGCGTTAAGCACGTGGTTGATGCAAGGTAGCCACCTTCCTAGCTGACCGAACAGGGACATTTGCTCGAAGGAGCCCAGCAGTCTCCACCTCCTCCGGGCAGTTGCAGGAGCACTGTGAAATACGGTATCAGAAAGAGCGCAACACTGGCGGTCCTGCCAATGCAGACCAGCCTAACGCAAACTTAGCACACATCAGGGAGGATCTGTGCTTGCCCGTCCTCAGCTCAGGGCTGCTCACAGTCTGGGCAAAGGCTCAGAAGCACCAAAAAAAAGCAGCACCTAGACGACACATGCAAAAGAGCAACTCCCAACAATAAAGGTCTTTGTGAGTTACTGAAGTGTCATGTCTTGTCAAGCTTCTGAGCCCAGTGAGTCCAAGGACTTCTGAGGAATCAAAACCTTTTCATTAGTTATACCAATAAAAAAGGGAATTTTTGCAACATCAAGCTATTGGCAGTTGGTTTTAAGGAAAGCTTTTTACTAAAGGTTTAGCGATTTGCCTTAACGACTGCAATATTTCACAGCAAACCCCTTAACAAGTATCCTGGGAAAATCCACGTAGACCAAATTGTATAGAAAGAACAAACACAGCTAGCTTTCAAGTACCTGTGTGCAAGTTCCCAAAGAAAATATGTCCAAGTTTATAATAAAATGGTGTCCTACATTTTCGCCAGGTGACAAGGGGAACATAGCTCTTCTATTACAGACCAAGCGAGCTGGTGGACAGTCCCAATGCAAGCTGCTCCCTCCAACAGGGAAGCTACCGCGGTCAAACGTGCTCCCCAGCACTCTGCCTCTTGCCACAGAGCTTTCCAAATTACCAGTGCTGCCTGGAAGGTCTGTTTTATCTCTGGCCTTTCTGTGCTGGCCCAAGCTGCCCTCTGGAGTGATACAACCTCTACATGGTTATCCTGCAGACACCTTGGAGGACCAGGGATCTTGCAAAAGTGCCCAAGACTCAGTTTACAGACTCATCACATTAATCAATGTGCAAAGGCTCTTCGCTTAACTCTGACTTCACATTCTTCTCAAGGAAACAGTGAAGTTTAAAAGAAACAAACGAAAATCATATGATAACACTGACAGAAGCATCAGACAATTTTTACTTTTTCATTTTAAAAGTTTATAGCTTTCTAAGTTATAAACACAGGTGACGAATATCAATAGTAAAATGAGTGAAAAATTCTGACTAAATCAAAAATAATTTATGCAAAGTTAATGCTGGGATGTTTTATAACGTATTTGGCACAGAGGATTCAAATAAATCAAAGGAACAAACTTAATATTTGCCTGTCTAGCAACAGCACCTCCTAACAATAAAATGAGTTTAAATTTTGGCTAAATGCCTAATAAATGAGTTGTTAGCTTTTGTACTTTAATGCAGTGGCTGTTAAGTAAGCAAGTCAGCACATCTCTAATGGAATTCAAATGCATGCAGTAGGCTCCACTACAAGTCAAACTCATAAACTGGTGAACGTGGGAATTAACCATACCTCAAATACCAGCTCCCCAATTTCACTTTCATTCAATAATCTTTTCCAGTCCTATTATATCAAAGAACAATCCAATTATGGTACTTAAATCTCCGTGTACAGTTGCCAAAAATAAATTCCTTAGCAACACTTCCAATGTACCTAGAAAGGTTTCTGTGCTGCGGAAGATTTCCGTTTTTGATTTCTACAATATTTTCAGGTGACACGCTAATGCTTCTCATTATATATAACATGGCTTACTGCAAGGCTTATATTTTCCACACATGGCTGTCTCTAATTGCTGACTCTGAGTACCTCCTCTACCATTATACCTAGCATCAACAGAGCCAAGGCAGGTACTTAAAACCAAGTACCTACTTAAGTGGCACCCTGCATAAGGTGCTCTTCTGAATCTAGACTTAAGTTTGCCAAAAGAACAGGTTTTTAAACTGGGCCTATATAAGTAAACACAATATTTACAGAAGAATCAGTTAATGCTTTTGTGGCATAATGGTTTCCATCATGTCTTCTCCCTCCCTCTGTAATCTCCACAAGGCTCATTGAAACTCTCTCATCAGTAGGGTGATGTTCGATATCTAAAGGTGCTGCACAGGTACATAAATACGTGCAGACCTTGCGTTTATACAATGAAATGGGACGATGAATTGTGTTTCCTGGCTATTCAGATCAGCATCTACCTAAGAAAAGGCTTCTTCAAGTTTAAGTTATCAATGGAGCAAAAAAAGGTGACTAAATTACAGACACAAAACCTCAAAATCCAACACACATTCACTTTTGTTCCTTGAGTCAGAACATCTGGTATGAGAATGATGCGTTCAGCAGCCATGCTTGCTTGGGCTTTATCGCTCACTCTTAAGCTATCAATTAAGCACAGCTGGAATGTGCATACATATACCTGTAAGGCTTTAGAAATTTTCCAGAACCATACAGATTTTTGTCATGGATCTCCTGTGGTAACTCACGTGCAATCATCCACATCACCATTAAAAACATACTGCACAGGAAATAACGTTAGAGACTCAGAGAAGCCCATTGAACTCTTGAATATGTCATCACTCCTTTTGGCATCCAATATGGAAAAAGCATGCAAGCACCAATGGATGAATAACTATTTGAACAGTCATTCACTCCTCAGCATGCATTTGAAATTTGCTCCCAGCCTCTCTGCTATATTCTTGCAGTCCTAATTATGCAGACTACCCTACCCTGAAATTAAACTTTCCCAACTGTTACATCAATATTAAGATTCACATCTAGGAATGATATACCCAAAATGAAGCTAATTAGGTAACATTAAAAAACAAGACTCATTTCAGAATGATTTTCAAAAGAAAAGTCACTCAGGACAGGCCTTGGATCAGGTTCTGTGGACCACACTTGTGATGAGTTTATTTAAGCCACTTCTTCACATGTTCATTGCTGCAGCAAGAAAGAGACCAAAAGGACTGGGTAGTTTCATAGAATTTTTTTTTTTTTTCCTTTAACTCCACATTATATACAAAAGCAAAGTTAGATATTAAGAAATGGCTTCCGTTTTCCTTATACCACCTAAACTGCCAATACAGAAAAAGGAGACGAAAATTGAAAGGGCTTAAATTATAAACCAAAAATTTGCCTGTCAAAACACATCTAGAAGTAGGAACCAGACATCTAGAAGAAAGTCTTCAGTCACAAATATCGCTGACAAACAACTGTCTGATCTATCAAGCAAGTTGACCAAGGAATACAAATTCACTTTTTAGAGTCAAAAATCAAAACCGGGCATGAACGTGACCAGGTGATCAAACTTGCATGTTCCTTTTCTCATGATAAATCTGCTATTTGTCATAATTTTCTTTGCATTGCTACCAAAAAAGTAGAGGATGGAATGTAAGAAGGGACTTGCTATTTCCCAGCACAAGGCCTTCTACACTCAAGGAATTTTCTCTTTTCTTTGAGTCTTTTAATGTCTCAGGCCTTTGCTCTCCAAGATATGATACATACAGCCCAAGTCTGAAGTTTCTCACGTAACATCAGACCCACCCTATACAAAGACAGTTTGTAATCAGAGGCTATTCTACCTAGCAGGGAAGGTAGAAATACTTTTTGAGGCATAACCAAGCCTTCTAAGTAAGATGTAACTTTTGGAAGACAAAAAAAAAAAAATTTTTTCCATTCACTGTATGTCAATTAAACAAATGCTGTCAGAAGAAATTTTCTGCATATTTCTCTGGATTTACACAAAGCTTTCTACTAGCTTGGCAAGTTAAGAGATCTTTATCAAATTTTAATTTTCTAAATCATTTTCATGCCTCTGTTTGGTTTGTATCATCTTACTCTGTTGAATACACGTCAATATTATTGAGTTCTTTCAACAAGATGTTCCTCATTTTCCGAATTTTCAAGACAACAGTATATTTACTTTGTCGAGGTTCCCTGCTGCACTGCATAACAGGTTTTTCCAACTACCAAAGGTATATTTGTTCAAAAAGACATCCTTGGGTCATAATAAAGATACCATACCAGAACAGCAAGGATGGAATAAGAAGAGTAATTATGTTATTACCTTCTTGGACTGGTGAACTAGGGCCAGGAACCAATTATCTGGACTACCAGTCAGTAATCCCTCTGACCCATCTCTGCTGGAGTCTTTATCAGAGCACCAGTGAGCATAACTAAGAAAGGGGAAGAAACAGTCATCTGATAAAGCTGGCTGGCCAGGAAGGAATTCATGTGGTTACCAGGCTATTAGGCTCCCAACAGGAGATGGACAGACAATTCCATTGTTCTTGGCCTTGAATGAGGGGAAAAAAAAGTAATAAAGAAAAAAAAAAATCCCTCAGAAATGATACTTTCCTATTTGATCCTAGAACCCCAGTTTTGTACAATAAGTTGTCCCTCCTACTGCTGTTAATTTGTCTATTATTTTTATGTCCTCTCTAAGCTACTGTGAGGTGTCAGTGCTTTTATCTTACAGAAACATTTCCAAACAGGCTTTTATAGAAAAAAAAGCATACATGTAAAGAATAAAGGTTAGTTAAAATTCTTATAACTCAAGTTTTCTTTGTGACTCTATGGAGTCATTCATGTTTGAAAATGTGTGTGGATGCTTCTCGCTGGACACTCTTTACACAAAGCAGAACAGACTCCATCACTCATAATAGAGGTCACAACCTTAAAACTGGTGCATTAAAGATAAAATCCTCTTCATCAACGGCTCAAGAGACGGTGCTGTCTTGGGGTCTGGCCGAAGGCCAGAGAATGAACTCCTCCAGGATCTATAGGCCATGCAGACTCTATATTCAGGGCATATTTCTTTGCCCATGACATCTCTGACCTAAGGAAAGCAGCAAGTGCATAAGAATAGGAGGGAAACACCCAAGCCAGTACACTGTCTATAGTCTATAACTTCTTCCCACACCTAAAGCTCTTCTTTTTTTTTTAATTCAAAACCTTTCTTTTTCAAATAGCTGAAGCATGGCTCCATAGAAGTATGGCTATCACAGTGGAAAGAGGCCGTAAGGAAGTCCGACCACTTCACCTACATCAGACCAGTCTGGCAGGGGGTGACAGCCACCAGCTTTCCCTTCCCCATCTCCCCAGTTTTCCTCAGCTCTTTTCTATTCTTTCCTGCCTGCTTCACACATCTCCTCGTGTTTCTTTGCTCTCTCTGCTCCTCTTACTCATTCACTTTAGTACCATGTGAACTTCATGGCATCCAGCCCACTGCCTTTTCATGGGCCTGAAATGAGAGAGCGCAAGGCTGGCTGGCTGTACCAGTCACTGTCCTTTTGTGCAAAGCAACACACGCGATTGATCTTCTGTCAGCCAACTGCTGTTGCTGAAGGCACTTTACATGCTCAGTGTCCTGGGGCCAAGCAAGTTCCTTTGGCAATAAACACATCAGTAAGTGTTTCACATTTCTCCATAGCACATGAGCTTGGAGGCAACACAGGACCCAAGTATGTCATTCCGGAGCAGAGCAGTGGTGACTTCAGTGTGGAAACACCTCCAAAAAGCTGTGAGAGAGAGCCCAAATCTGGCAGAGCCACTGCTGAGTACAGCCAGGAAGCCTCATAGCACCCAGGGGTTTCCAGGCGGAGCGTTTGCTCATCGTCCTCCGTAAACTGGGACTGGAACACGTAGTGGGGAAGATGGTATTTCCCACAATAAAGAGTAGGAGTCTCAGAGCTGTCAGTCAAAGTGAGGAGGGAGAAGAGAGAAGCTCAGCTCTTATTTTCAAGACATATCCATGGCTTTAAAAAAGAAACGAAATGAAACAGTATCTTTGCTCAGTTGATCATCAGCTCCAATAACACATATTTACTTTAAGCAAATATATGCACATATCTTAACTGGCAGCCAACTTCACATCATCCTTTTGAGTGATATTTCTGGTTCAAAGGGTATTCCCAAGCACAGAAAAAGAAGTGAATTATTTTTAAATAAGAGGATCTATTTGCATACTTATATATATATTAAATGACTGCTTTTCCTGATATATATACACACAATACAATTATAACTTTATAAAATAATTTAAATTACTTGAATTCTGTGAACACTCCTTAAAATGATAAAGAAATTGAATGATCATTATAGAATCTTAATTTTTTATTCAAGTTCAAAGATAGATGATGTCAAATGCCAGATCGCTGAGCAGGTCTGCATCAATGAAAAAAAATACAAACTTACAGATAATGGAATAAATACTTCTGGGGACACTTGTAAAAAATCCCTCTGAAGATTTCACCCTCCCTACTTCTGCATATGAGTCTCTCTCATGTAAGTTTAATTTCTGCAGTGATGGATATCCTGAGAGATAGAAGCTATATTATAGACGTGAAGATAAAATAATCCCTAAGCAAGAAGAACCAGTTTGGTCTCAGTAACACTGTACTCAGCACTGCAGGTAAAATAAATTTCATTAACTTTGCTAGTTAGCATAAATATTAACTTTGCCAGTTAGCATAAATATATCCCACCTGATTAAAGTACTAGTTTGTCAGAGAAGCAGACTCTCCTCACCTGGTAATAATCCAATCCAATTTAATGACAGTTTTCCTGAGTAAGGAAAATGATCTCTTCATATACTCCCTTTCAATGCTAAGCTGCAATTCTGCGGCCTAAGTTTTTGTGTTTGTGCCATCTCGTCTCTCCTGACCCAAAGACCAGGTCACGTTAAGTTTTTCTTCTTCAGCTTTCCACCAAGGAGACCTCAAGCACCATGAACTGTGTCATATTGTGGAGTCTTTCAAGACATGATGGAAACTCAGCTCCTACTCATCTATGATTTGAAATAACCTAATCCTTTTATAGGTTATTTATAAAACATATAAATGCTAAATCACTCTGGCAAAGTTCCTAAAATCCCATTCCTCTGGATATCAGTGCTGAGTTATGAGGTACCGTAGCTTGCCAAAGGCGGACCATGCTCTCAGGGCATCTTTTCAAGCCCCCTTGCCCTAGACCTATTGCAGCATAATTTGTGGTATGGTCCTGAGATGCTTCCCAAGAACTCCAAGGTGCAAAGGACAAAAGAATTGCAAGGCTCAATCCATCTTTTGGCAAATACAGTGGAAAAAGCCTGCATAGGCTTTACAAAAATAGGATTGGTTTTCTGGAAACGATGAAGGATTTGTTTCTGGTAGACACCTAAATTTTGGCCTTGCATTTCAAAAGCATTTTTTGCAATAATTCAACATATTGCCCTACACCACAGGGTAAGATCCCAGTCCTTCACAAACACAGCTATTCTGCAAGGGTGGCTGGAAGCACTCAATTTTTATCGAAGAACACCAGCCCTGACTTCTTCTGCTCCTTGCAAGATGCACTCAATGCAGAAATCCACAAAGATCCTTTCCTATGGAATGGAAATGCTGGGGTTCCAGCTGCAGGCATAATGCAAGAGTATTTATGCCTGAAGGAGAAACTGTGTCTTTTTGAAACAAAACACTGCTGCTTCAACTAACCCTACCAAAATGAGATTCACAGAGCTCTGCCCCAAGGAGAGAACACAAGGGAGAATAAATGCAGATGGCAACAATCAATCTCCTCGCTCAATGAGGTACCAAAAAAGTCCTTTGAGATGGCAGCAATAAGGGCAAAGCAAGGCTCCACACAGACCAGAATAGATGTGTGCACCTATACTTGTGTGTGCATACTTAAAATAAATCTCTTCTTTTTATGCTCTTTGTTCAACTACATTATCAAAAAGAGGTTTTAAATACAAGCTTATGGGACTACTAAAGAGGTGAATTTATGAATGTATTCCTAACAAAACACACTCTGGAAAGCTTTAATCTATGAGTTGTGACAACCTTGGACAAAATGGATTTTTAATAGAATATAATGTAAACTGCCTGAAACATTGTGATAAGAAATATTTTTTTTTAAGTAATGCACAGACAAGGCATGATGCACTCTGCATAAAAGGAGGAAAGGTCTTAATTTAAAGCATTTTAATGAACACTCAATTTGCGTAGGGAAATGTGAGAAATGGAGATGAAAAACTCACGATACCGATAACACTGCAGAGGGGAGAAGGAGAAAGATTAGAAAAGTAAGCAAATTTGAAAAGGCTCCAGCTGATAACGCCGGCTAAAAGGAATGCAGAGTGGATTACGAACATGTCACAGTCCAAAGCCACTGTTCTCCTCCCAGGCAGTGTCTGGCGGTGGCTCTTATCAGAGTTGCACACTGGGGAAGAAAGAGCAACTGAAGTGCGAAGCAGTGGAGAACAGACCTCTCTCTGACCTACGGGCGAGGAGGGCACTCAGAGATCCTGGTGAACGCAGCTGTGACTTGCTGGAGTTCCTCACTTTCACTGAACCTCCCGGAGCTGCGCCAGCCCAGCCGGCTCACCGGGCTGCCAGGGCTTTCAGCCCACTTGCAAAGCCCAAGGGAAGTTGCAAAACCATAGCAAACCAGTTCTTCTCTTTCTCAGAGAAAACCATCAGGGCTCAGAGGCTCAGTCCTGGCTTACTCACTTCTCCACTACCAGTGTAATGCCAGGCAAGCCAGCAGAACTAGAATTACTTCCTCCAAGAGAGAAAAAACTGTCTCCCCTGAGGTAGACATGATTCTGTTTACTAATAGCTTCTGCTCTGCAATGAAAGAGATTGATCCTGCGCACTCACTCATGCATAAACTGCCTTTAATGAAGCTCCTTGAATTACTAAAAGGAGGAGCAGATGAATCAGGTCTAGCGACAGTTTTGCCACATTGCCCTTAACAGAAGCAAGTTCATGTCACCGCTCATTTAAACGAAGCAGAAGAACCCCCCACATAAACACTTAACATTCTTCAAAAGAAACAAGAGGGCCATCATTATGACCAAAAAGGTAAATTAAAGTAAAGATCAAAGTTAAATATTTACTCTAAGGACTACAATATTTGAAAATCTGGAAACGATCTTTCAGCAGTTTCTATTTGCATACTTTAATTAATCCAAAAATATTAAACTAATCTCACAAAGGAAAGGGTCAAAGTATTAATTAACTTGAGATTCGTTGCTTTTGTGCAATTTAACAGTTCAACACAAAGCAAAAATCAGTTTTAATAAAAACTAAGTTACTGTGACAGGTATAATTTCATGGATTAGTGAAACCACATACAAGGCAATAGGTTTCAATGTTCATCCTATTTTTGGTCTAACTTTAAAAATAGTTGTTTCATTTCAATAGAGAGAGTCCTCTGTAACACCAAATGATCTTAAGTTTTCCTTTAACCTCAGCATTTTCCTTTCAAATTGATGGCTTTCCACCTTGCTCGGAACAGAACCGAGGTCACAGTGGTTTTAGCAAAAATCCTGCCGGCGACGTTCAGCAGAGAGCAGATACGGCACAACCACCCGGATCAGCGCCCGCGCTAACCCGGACTGCGGTGTCACTGCCGGAGCCACCACGTGCTGTCGCGCAGCTCCAGAGCAAGTGCAATGGTTCCCCTCTGAGCTCTCCCCCCGCCAAGGGGACTCACTGCCTTCTTTAACAGCTTGCAGAGGAACTGGGAAATCTCGCTGAAAGACAAAGAATTTGGAGACAAAGCCTACAGCACCAAATCCAGCTGGCAGGGCTCGGCTTTATCAGCCCAGTAGCCCAGCAAAATTATGATGGAAGGTGGCTTGAATTTCCTACATCACAACCTCAGAACTGCAACTTTGACAAACGTGCTTAGGAAACGGGAGGGGACTTCCCCACTCCATTTATTTGGTTTTTGGTTGTTTTTTTTTTTTAAATGAGGAGAAATTTCATTAAACAGCTAAGGAAGTGAAAGGTTTGCCTGGCGTTTTATGCCAGGAAGCTCTGTAGCATTTGACTGAACCAGAGATGCTGAGCAGGGAATCACCTCCCCTCACTTCACCCGTTTACAATGCAAATGTCTGCAAATGTCCCACTCGGTCGCCTCCACTCTGCATCTTGACTGGAGAGAAACAGCTGCTTTTCGCATCAGGCCTGTTTCACACATCCAAGAGGACTCTCACTTAGCAGTGCCTATTTATTCCTGTTGGTGAAAAGCAAGCTTATGGACAAATAGCTTTCACCTCAACACTTGTATGCAGGTACCCAAGCTAGATGGGATTCATTTGTTCCTCAAATACAGCTTCAGAAACTAAACAGAGTAGAAATTCTCTTTGCACTCCAAATCTCTCACAACAATTCTCCTGGGTCTAAACAATTACTAAAACCCATTTTTTTCTCTCTCACAGCACCTTTCAGAAAAAGATGGATGAAAACCACTCCTCAAATAAAAATTTTTTACATAAAGTTTTGTGATTTCCTAGTTATGATACAATTTCAGCTAAATTTAAGTAAGCGTACTTAAGTGTAGAGTAACTGCATGATAACGGAGAGAAATTGCTTGTATTGTAAAATACATAATTCTGACTAACGATGTAAATTTCTCATTACCTTTGATATAGCTTGTGGGAACATCACCACAACAAACATCCCCAGCTTTCATGAGACAGTTCACAGACACTCATAGGTGTTTTGCAGCAATAATTAGTAACACTTAATAGCTATTACTTTCATAGCTTTTCAAATAAAGACGACAGCATTGTCCTATATTGCTCTCAATTATTCTTCATATTCAATATTTTAATCCATTTCTTTCTGTTGGCTCCTTGGCAACAGGAATTCTGCTGCCCTGAAGGTGCATGAGAAGCAAATGTGAGCAAGGACTACTTGGCTGCCTCCAGTTTAATTAGATCATCTACTTCTGACGATCAGAAGTGAAACAAAAGGAAAAAACTCTCATCAGATCTCCTACAGCTTTTCCAATGAGGAGGAAAAAATACTGCTACTAAAAGAGCAATATGGGTCATCAAAGAAGCTGTTGTATGTCTCTCACAGCATTTTAGCAAGGGTTAATGCACAAAAGCGCTTGGCAGCTCACCTGTTCTCTGCGTTGGGGTCGTTGTGCACACACGTGACCGTGGCAGAGCTCCTCGCGCTGTCCGTCTCCTCCTGAACCCCCCACTGGTCTGCATCGCTGACTCTGATGTCCATGATCTTCACACCTGGGGCTGTCCTAATTCTGTTGGGGAACAGCAGGGATTGCTTTAGTTACAGATCTCCTACAAATAAATCCAGGGAGGTAAACAAGAAAGATGAAAGGAAATATTCCCTCTTCCATTAGCAACAGACTGACAGATCGCACCTGTAAGTCACTCTGCTTTCAAAATACAAAACAGGTCCAACCACTTTAAAGAGATGAAGTATGAGTTTCATTATGTGCAAAGCCAGTTAATTTTCAGCTTGAACAATGTGAAGAGAATAAGAATGCTTTCTGCTTCAGCGGCAACAGTTTGATACAAATGAAACAGATGTGACTAAGCATAAGTTGATTTAATTTGTTGTGCCTTTCCTGCAGTTTAAGATGGAGAATCACAGCACTGTGATATAAAATACATCCTCCTGCTTGCAAACCTTTGGGACCAAGGTGCCTTTTAATATTAGGGTGATCTGCATGGAAAAAAAATGTTTCACTGCTCAAAGATAATAATGCAGGAAGGAGAGTAAGTTATCCTAGATCTGAGACTGAGAGATGAAAATAATTATGCCGTTGTACTGGGATCTATCATATTGGGCATGTCAAACTCTTGCTGCTAAAATTATATAATGTTCACATGGAAAACCTTTATTTCCCAAGCATGGATAGAGCGTGAAAGCAGTTTGGTAGTTGGTAAATGTCATCATTTTTCAGCTTTAAAAAAATTTGCTAAAAAAAAAGTCCATGCTCCAGTGGGACTCGGCGTTAGGAACAGATTGCCAAGGAATAGGAAACAAACTGCTTTTAATAGCGGAGACTTCATTTGTGCAGCTTGACTCCTGAAACAAGCCTGGGATTTCAACAGGAGTGCTGCAAATATGCCTGGAGAACAATTAGGCAGAAAGCAACTGCTGTAGCGCCACATCCGCCACTACTGTGACTTAATTAATTAAAAGCAAAGCCAAGAGGGACCTCTTAGGAGTATGGTAGAATGAAACAGCGCTGCTGAGACTTGAAGCGTTACTTAACGGTGAATTGTGGTGGAGGTGCCCCGATGCCTCGTGGCCAGTTGGTGCTATTAAGAATTTCCTTTAAGTTCTAGCTGAGTTCATGGATTTGGATCAAAGTGACTTCAAGGCTCAATGGGTGGTCTTTTCCTCTGAGAAGGAATTAATTCATCCTGCTTTTATGATATCCTTACTTTTGCCTGTAAGGCTTTACTGACTATATGGGCCAAATTCATACCTGGCATAACCAACATGATGAAAAATTTTTCTGTAAGGAGAGAATTTTATTTGATATTTCTCTAATTGTCTCCTTCGTCTTTCTCCACAGACATTCATATCTCCATACAACACGCCTCAAAGCTTATGTGTCCTTTTCCTATCATCTCTTCTTTTTTCAGAGGAACATTCATTTATTCTGTAGTAATTACACTCGACCAAGTCATTCCTGCAAGACACCTACATGACTTCATTTCAGACTGACTTGTAATTTACATGGGATAGAGGCCTTCAGCAATGGATTCAATATTTCAATATTTTTTTTCATTAGACTTAGTTAACTACTCTTGAAAAAATCATTAAGGCCTGACTGACCAAAAAAAAAAAAAAAAAAAAAAAAAAAAAAAAAAAAAAAAAAAACACCCCAAAAAAAACAAAAAAAAAAAAAAAAAAAAAAAAAAAAAAAAAAAAAAAAAAAAAAACCACAAACCACCCCACACCACTCTACTTATTAAATTTTCTCTTTCTGAACCAGAACTGTATTTTTTCACAAATATGCCTCTCCACCACCCCCTCAATTTCCCATGTTTTTTTCTTTACAACATGTCTGGAAACCTCTAACCCTACTTTCCACTCAAGTCAAAGCCCTGGTTAATTAAAGGTCAATTAAAAGGCAGGAGATGCTGGGTGGGGAGGGCAGGGCAGGACAGCTGGATTTCACCCATGATTTCAGGATCCATCACACATTTTCCATCTGTCAGAAGCTTGCTACATCCTCCTACACAGCTTTTGCTCTACAGATATCTTCACTGGGCAGCATTTACTTTCTTCTACTTTCTGATCCAAATCTAGCACATCGGTTTACCCCAGCAAGGATGAAAAGCAACATGGCGCAATTCCCCGCCATGCCTGAGCAGGCTTTAACCATGCAGGACCCCTGTGCAGCTCCTTTCTTCATAGAAACTGAACTGCTGCTCCTCTTTACCTCCATCAGTGGTCCTCACACAGCGTAGGGGTAAGGATGCAGGAACCTCAAATATCCACATCGATCTACATGCCTGGCTGGTCCAAACTCTCCAGACATGCTGCATCCCAAAACAGTGGCTTCCCTCTTGGACCAACCCCTCAGCCTTGTCAACCTCCCTCAGCCAGGGAGTTTCTATGTTTCTTGTCCTGTGTCTGAATACAGCTATGAGATGGACAGCAGATGAGACTGTCCCAATGCCTGTCCTACTGGCTCACCACTTGGTTTCTCCTCCAGGGCACTGTCCCTTAACAGGAGGCCTTTTGGGTTTTGGCAATGCTGTCTTGCTGACTATGCCTACAGCTTTCACTTGCTGCATATCTACTGTCGTGCTGGGTTAGCCTCAAGTGAACATCACATACTCTGCTCCCCAGCTACATTTTCCAAAATCGTCTCAGAATGCTGCATTTTAGGAAAATTTCCAGTCTAATCCCCTGCAATGCATCTGCTCTGGTGGGCTGAGACAAGATGTCATTTTGCATTTTTGGATATCAGTAGAGCCAGGAAGGTTGAAAGAAGGAAGAAACTGAATTCAGCTTCTCACTTACGAAAAGTCAAGAAATTCAAATTAAAGCAGCCTACATATGGGAGGTTTGAGTCTACTGTTCTTCAGATAAGTGATTCATATCTTTAAATCTGCCCCCAAACTCCACAGGCACAAAAATTATTGTAAGTGTTGGGGACTGAGCTTTTGCAAAAGATAAGAAATTCCTACCAGAGCTGGCATGAAGGGGAGAAAGGATGGGGAATGGCTGGTGTGTGAGCCCAGGCGCTGGGTTTATTGCCCTGCTCTGTGCCAGGCTTCAATTATAAGTTCAGGTGGATCATTTTGGTTTTGTATTCCTCCCTTCCCTACAGATAAAATACTGAGAAGAGCTGCTCTTCCAACGCCAAGGGAGCTGTAAGGATAAATAGAATTGCTTGAGAAAAATCTGATGTCCTTTATATTTACCAGCTGGCAAAACTTATGCCCCCTCTGGGGTTGAAAACGTGGAAACGACCTACTGAAGTATTTCACAGAAGCATGACCCAAGAAGTAATTGTTACCACTAAGATGGCTTAATTCCTTTTTTATAAAGCTAATTGTGAAATGAAAAAAAAAAACAAACCTAACAAAACACGACAGCCAATTGGGAATTTGGCACTGACGAAAACTGACATTTCATTTCCATTAAATACTTGCTTTGTGAAAAGCAGAATTTTCAGACAGAAAACTGTCCTGGTAACAAGCATTTTCCCACCTTTAAAACATTACAGCTTACATGGTATTTTGATAACACAATTAGCAGAGATGTAAATGAGGCAGAGGAATACTGAATGAGCTCACCAGAGGTTAGCCTGCAACAGGGTCCCCACGATACAGCCTGTGCCCACACCCTGTAGCACAAATGAGGTGAGCACTATTTATTGATGACACCCTCTTCTTCAGGGGCAGAGCAGGTCCAGCAGGAACGTGACATCCTCAAGCACTGCCTTTCGTGACACTCACGCCCGCGAGATGTGAAGAGGAGATAGCTGGGGGTGGGTGTGGTGGTGGTGGTGTGTCAAAGCTCTCCAAGAACAGAGATGAATGAAACAACTGCTTCACAAGTGAGTTTAGCCCTCTTCTCCAGCTATAAATGTAAAATAGAAGAAGCTGCCTTCAATTTAGACTGCAGAATACATTTGGTATCCCTGGCGGTGTTTTTTCCCTGACTGTGGAATATAAAGACGGAGCGTGATAGACTGACAGGAGCGGGCAAGAAGGAACATCCCCAGTCTGCCAACTTGGAATGACAGAAAACCATTTTAAAATGCAATCCCAGTCTTAAATGTATGCGACCCCATGAAGCCAGCCGCTCTAAAGCTCTTCCCTCAGTTATTACAAGAGAAGGAAAGGAGAAGGTACAAGTAATCACCAGGGCTGGACAGTAACTTAAGGGCTGCAAGAGGGACTGAAACAGCTGAGCACTTAGCAGAAGCGGTGCAGGGACTTCCACTGCCTCCCAGTCAATGAACTGCAAAATCTGAAAGGTAAATGCCTGCCTGCAACGCACCCCCAGCAACACTCCCGGCTGCAATAATTGGGAAGTAAAATCTTGGCAAAAGGAACTTTAAAACAGAAACAGAAGGAAAAGATATTTAGGAAATAAAACAGGAATGTGCTCGCAGCAGATGGAAAATGCTCAAAATGATGAGAAAAAAAGACTTTTTCAGAGCTATTTTAGAAATGCTCTTGCCTTCCCCCCCGCACCCCATTATGGGGAAAACATGATCTGAGCTAAATTCCCTCTCAATGACGTACTAATAATAAGTTATGATAATAAATTTAATTTGTAATTTCCAACCATTTCTCTATTCAGCTCTTTAAGATGCATTTTTAGCCCAATTTGAAATAAAATCATTATCCTTCTCCTACAGGAAATCCAAGCTGTGGGCCAGTTTAGTTAACTCGCCTAAAATTATACTGTCTCTGCAGAGCCAGAACGAGGGTCGATACATCCCGATTCCCAGGCTTACACTTCAGCCAGACACCCCTAACCCATCTTTAAGACCAAACCAGAGCAGAGCTGAGTAATTCTGAGCCCTCGCAGAGCATTTTACATATTTGAAGAATTGCACAAACAGCAAGCAATTAGTTCTGAACGAGGTCCCTGGGGAGTTTCTAGTTAAAATACATGTGTTTTAAGATACATTAAGCCAAGCGTTATAAATTAAAATAATCACTGAATTCAAACATAACATCTGGGGACTTTTGGGGTGTGGGTGAGATGGGCAGGGTTTCTGTACAGGAAGGAATAGAAGCATTCCTGTACAGGGGGAGGAAGCAAGTGGAGCGTGCTGGGAGATATAAGAAGACCATACGTGATTCATAGTTGCCACATCCAAGTGCATCCTGTGGCATTTGGGAGGGAGGCACAGTCAGGAGTTCACTGGTGTGAGTGTATGAAAGCAAAACCGTTTGGGAAACATTGTTATAGCAGACGGAGGGCTGAGGTGGAGGGACCACACCTCCTCCCAAGAAAGGCACCATCCCTCTTCTTTTGTGTCTTCCTAAGCTTCCTGGCCAAAATTCTCTATGGATAATACAGATATATGAGGAAAATGAGGTGATGCATCATCACCCACAAAACACATGGCAGAACCAGAAATTATGCCTAGAGAGCTGCCAAGGAATCAAAATGCCAAGCTGCCATTTTGATATCTGCACCATAAACCCACTAATAACAGACTGTGTCCTGCAATGGCCGTGCAAGACCAGCCTGCATGCAGATCCGCTTTCTGCTGCTGTGGGCTTGCAGTTTGGGTGAAAGGAGAGTGCCTCACCTCGCAAATAATCAACCCGTACGGCCTCACCTCTTACGGAACTCAGATTTACAACAGCTCAAGGGATCACGCCCTGAATCTTCACAAGCTACACAAGTGTTTATTTTCTAAAGTATTTTTCCAAGAACTTTACTTCTTTGTTCTTTCATATTTTAAAAGACTTGTCACAAATTTAAGTTCAAACTACTTCCCCATCAAATTCTCCTTAAAATAGCAATGCTAGGCCAGCTGTGTTTGTTTCTGCAATTCCATATTAATGTCACTGTAAGTAAAGCTATCTTTCAAAGTATGTAAAATACACATCAAAATACACAAAGATCCTGCAATAAACCAAGCCTTTCAAAAGGTCACAACTGTAGAAGCACAAATAATATGCTGCTTTATTGCAAAGAAAAACAAGCAGCCTGCAAGGCCCCGTGGAGAGGTGTAAGTAGACGGCAACATGGAACAGAAGCAATTGCAATGCATCCAACAAAACGAAGACTCAGGAAGGGGAGTTTGACTAATGGTACCGGTGGGTAAAAAAAAAAATAATCAACATCACCCTGGTATAAACCCAGTGGCCATAGCTGTTACCAGTGAAACAAGATGGGAATTCACGGTGGGATAATAAAAAACATGTTTGCCCTTGGGGATAAGGACAGCTCCATACTGAGAGACAGAGGAAGCACCTTCCAAAGTCAACGGGAGT
The DNA here is from genome assembly GCA_009806455.1 of Tetrax tetrax. NCBI lineage: Eukaryota > Metazoa > Chordata > Aves > Otidiformes > Otididae > Tetrax > Tetrax tetrax. The sequence continues at coordinate 292,982 of WHYT01017567.1, forward strand.
TTTACTTAAGCTTTGACCTCCACATTTCAAACATGCTAAAAACTACCCCAGTGACTGCCCCTTCATTGGATGTCCAATGCATAATTGACCCAAATTAGTTTTCAAAACAAGACATGGATCTGCTGTGCTCTGCCTACTTTGGCCTCATTTCCCCCCGAAACGCCTCCCCACTGTAGGGCCAAAGCTTTATCAGCCGCCACTCACCCCATGGAAATGTCCCTTCTGCATCTGGTGACCTCAGCACTCTCTCACCTTCACACTGCACCAGGAAATTTGCCTTTCCCTCCCCCTAGTATACCTCAATTTCTCTCGGCATCTGTATTTTTAAATAACCTTTGGTAGCTGTCTTCTTTAACCCTGTCACGCATTTGGGGATGCAGTTTCTATGAAAGCAGTTATTACTGTCGTACATCAGAATATCTCTATCCCACACGCGCTCAAGGAAAAAAGTCAATGCCAAAGGACAGGGTAGGACAAAGCAGACAAAATAGATTCAGTGACCAGCACAATGCAAGGCAGGAATAAAGTTGCTCAACAGACACGGTGGCTAATATGAAAAAAAAAGCCCAACAAACCAGAGAACTGAAACCCCTTTGAAATCATGCAGGAGATCAATGCTAAAGATTTCAAATGATGCAACTACCACTCTTCTACCCAAAAAAAGTGAAGCTCTCAACCTATTTTTTTTCAGCCCACCAAATGTTTCAAAATATGCTAAGCTTCAAGCTCACTAGCATATTGGATTTTGAATAATGAAAAGAGTAAACAGGATTTTAATTTGGATTCTGATGGTAAAGTGCTTTCCACGTGATAAATTAACTATTAAGGAATACAAATTAACACAACCTACCCTTGAGTATGAGGTCTTATGATTTTGAGGAAGCTTTTACAGAAGCGTGATCAAAATAAGGCATGATGAAAAATAGGAGATGATGATGGGGGGAGTATTTTATCAAAAATTCTCCCTCCTCCTTTTCATCAAACTCTACATCTCCATAAAAAGTGCAGCAGATTTTCTCAAGAGCCCCCCAATTTGTCCTAAGAATGTCTAAACATTTTCTGAGAGATCCTTAGCTGGTCTAAATCACCAGAAATTCATTTATTTTATAGGAATTGCTTTAAAAAGTTACATTTCACATCTGTGAAGCAAGGTCAGAAAAAGCAGTATTACCCCTTATGAATTCCTTTGAAAGGGAAGATGTCTCAGAAACACTTTCTAGATATAAGACTATGCTCATCAAATCAGCAAAGAGTATGTGAACATCTTCAAAGCAGTCTAACATCATGTTATATTTCCATATCCAATGGAAAATTCCCAATTTTTGCCCTCTTTTAAAGGAGAGAAGACATTTTAAGATTTCATCTTCATATTTCAGCAGAAACGTCATTTTTCAATCTGGGTTCTCTTTCACTCAGGTAAGCAAATAGAGCTTAGAAAAACAGCAGAAAGACACCCTAATTGTCTCGAAATTAAAGCTATTAATTTTTATTCGTATTTATTCCTGTCACAAACCAGGCCTGTTTATATGAGTTTCTAACACTGCTATGGAAACCTGAGAGGTTCTGAAGTCTTTATGTAAGAGGAGATGAAAATGCCATCTCCCACAGTGAACACTGTTTTCTTTGAAACATGTTAACAATGGAATCTTGTCCCTCTGGGAGAAAAAGGGTTGCCAGGCACTGGGGCAGGAGACATAGGGTCCAATTCTATTGACTCAAGATATTTTATTAACCATTTAACTGCGTGGGCAATTTCAAAATGGCAATAAGGATGTTTTCTCACCTTTGGTTAGAAATTCACCCAAGGAGATTAAAAAATACTACTTCTATGGTGACACTGTGCATTTGTACACTTAAACATTGTGCAGATACTGTATTTCAATGTATTTTAAGTACCAGCAGGTACTTAAAACTGCAGGTCAGACAGTTCTGTAGCAATTGGTATTTTCTTAATAAAACTAAAAGCCAAAATTTGAGTCCACCTGAAAACACTGTTGTGCCTTTGACACAGTATAAGTAAACGTGGCTCTAGATTGTGCTGAAAGCAAGCTCTTCGTAACAGGGCAACAGGTCTGATACTTGGGTTGCCCACTCCAGCATCCCACTAGCACGGCTCCAGCCACTCCTGCTACTCCAGCACAGAGAAGCAGCTCAGGTCCTCTGTCCTTTGCCAGTCCGGAGGGCAGGAAACATTGCCCCAAATTTGCAAATAGATACACAATTCCTAACTCTGGCATGTTACTTTACACTTTTAAAGTATCCAATAAACACGAACTAACCGTTATTACTATTGATCAAAAGGAGACAGAAGGTCTTTGTCTTTTTCTAAACGATCCTCATGCTACCAAACAACTCATAATGTCCCTTTCTCATTAGGATGCACAACCAGCTCACACCTCTGCCTTCCCTGAAAGAGGAGAGATATTTTCCTTTATTCCACTGCCTCCATTCAGTTAGCTGAGTTATGATGTGTCGATCACTATTCAAAGAGCTCAAGAGTGCTTGCTGTCATGCACCCTTAGACATTTCCAAGAATTGAAGTATGTGCCCTCTTTTCTCCAACACAACAATCTGTGGTGTACCTTCTCTGTAGAGAGAAGAGGTAAAATGCTGGAGTGGTTTTCTGTAACACATGTCTGCAGAAAAAAAATCAAAGCCCGCTCGGTCTCTTCAACCTTTCTCTGAAAGATCTAAAACACTCAGACTATGTCCTTTACCTTGAAACCAACGCAATGCTATCATAGATGAAACTCATCCTTAAAGCCTAGAGAAAATGCATTACCAAGTCTGAAGGTGTCCAGAGTATTTGAACTTGGAATTCTTGCAATCATGCAGAAACACAGCTTTGAAAACTATAATGAAAAAAATCAAAGTAAGTCAGAGGTTTCCTCCTGCAAAGACAAAGATACTTACAGGTTTCCTTTTATTGAAAGGCTCTTTTCAGAAGTCAGCACTGCAAAAAATATTTGCAGCCTGAATAGAGTTCAGGCCTCCTGGGAGACAAAGAATTTTTATAAAGGGGTCAGTTTTCTACCTCTACAGGTGAAAAAAAAAAGCCCTGAAGGTTACAGTTTCTGGAAGCACCTAAACAACAACGAAGTAAAAACTTTCCATCTCTCTCCCTGCAATAACGAGCTCCATAGCACTGTCTTTGCCAACACCGGATGCAGGTTTACAGCATTTAAAATAGTCCATCACTGCGGCTAAACGTGCTCTTCACCTTGGAGACTCATGCATTTCCTGTAAGAAAGGAGTTCATTAAATACAATTCAAGCTAATATAATTAATTATCTTTTACCAGACATCAACATATATGACTTAGATCTTCCCTGAGTTTGTTATATTCATCAGACTGTTTGTGGCACAATCCCTCTAGGCTCAGGGCAGGTTGTGACTGCAAATCCCCCACTGGCAGATGCCCAGAAGAGGCCAGCAGTAGCCAGTCTGTGGCTAGTCTTGAGACAGCACGTGTAGTCTGGTCCAAAAAAAGTACATAACAGAGGCAGCCTGCAGACACTGCCTGGGGCCTCACCTTGGCTGTCACACAGCTAATACACCTCTTTCCATGGTTTCAAAAGTACATAGCCATGACGTTGACGGGCCAACAACACACTGAGATGCCTCCTCCTTTCTGGAGAGGAGGCTGAAAGCAAGAGGTAACTCAGTAACAGTCATCTTTACCTAAAAGATTGCTTAGAACTGCACTAGTAAAAAAAAAAAAAAAAAAAAAAAAAAAGAAAAAGAAAAAAAGAACATTAAAAAGAGCAAATTTTTGAAACATCCATACAACTTGAACTTCTACTGAAACCAGTCCCAAGCCACGGCACAACCAACAATTGTTTAACAGCATGAAGTGGTCTTTAGGGGATCTATCATACATTTTTTCCACGCCTACTCTGTACTCTGCATAAAAAAGCAGCACAAGAAGGGTTGTTACCAGGAACCCCACCCAGGCTGTGGCAAGGAGACATTGACCTGAGCACAAGGGACAGAGCGAGAGGGAAGAGTAAGAAAAGCAAAGCCATGAATATCCTTGCAGAATTAAAAAGGCCACAAGAACTTTGCCTGAACTAGTAGTTGTTGTTTTTATTGGATTATTTTATGAGGTTTTATGTTGTTTAATCGAAGAAAGAAAATGAATGCCATAAAATATGCAGAGCTAACTGGGGCTGCAGAATACATCGCTGAATATTGCTAGTAATGCCATTTCCCCTTCTCTGTCAAAAAATAAAAATATCGTTCTTTATATCCTTGTCACATGGAACAGTGGTCCTCTCGCGCTTGCCAATCAATCATCTTGGAGTGCACCTTTACCTTGAGCAGTATGTGCTAGGACGATGAATAAGGAAAGCTCCAGAAATAATCTCCCTTTCCACAAGATAGAATTCAATTTCCAGTATAGCTCAGACCAGTACTTTTCATGAAAAGGTGGCACCATATATTACAGCAAAAAAGCATTTTTCTGCTGCTAGTGAAAACTTTAGTGAGCATTATGATTATGTGGTTTGTACTCCAGGTACCAATGACCACCAAGCACACTAATAATGTGTGAATTCTGATGAGAACCAGCCCTCCAGCTGCGATAAAATATTAGACTTTTTTCCCCACTGTTTTTTTTTTTTTTGCCATTCTGCTTTCTTTACTATAAGATTTTTTTTTTCCTAGCTGCAGGCAACAGCTTTCCAAGATTCTCCTAGAAAGTAAGCACTTCACAATAAAATTATCCCATTCTGGTGCTCGGGTAGCTCTAGTTAGCCCTTTGGCCACTGTCCCAACAGGCTTTAGCTTTGACAGCCCCAGTTTGGTTTCTTCAAGTGGTGCTTCTCAGAGGCTTTTTGAAGACTCTCTGCAGGTAGATGGAGCTTTCACCGACGACTCCTTGAATCTCCCTTTGGATCTCAGCGGAGGCCGGCTGGGTCCATAATCTACTGCAAGGAAGTCCAGAAAAAGCCCTACAAATGGATGGTGCCAAAGCACTGGCTCACTGGATTTGCCTGCAATACTTCTAAACATGAAGATGAGGAGACAGTTTTTCCCCTCTAGATGCCCTGAAGCTCCAAGTCTCAGCTTTTGCTCTGGAGATCTGGCCAAAACATCATTCTGCGAGCTGGTGCCTGACAGACAGACCCCGGCAGCCCCAGAGCCTGAGATGGGCAAAGAGGTCAGGAGGATTCAGCCCTCCAAAGTCTGTTGGTCACAGTGCTGCCACAGCTTAGAAAGCTTATCCAGCCTCGTAAAGCTGTCAGGAAAATTTACCAGCCACCGCACAAAAATTGCTTGCCGTTTACCGCAGTGATTGATGGCAATGAAAGAAACTAATGGCATTTTACTTGCCTGTCAAAAGAAATTACTCACCCTGGGCCAGCAGAATTGGGGAAGGATTCTTTAATCCTTGCAGCGATTTTTAAATTAAACTCTGGCGTTCGCAGGGCTGAAGACCAGTCAGACAGCAGCCTGCTTCAGGATGGATTCAAACATGATATAGCACATGGGTAGATAGGGTCAGCACAGCAATAAAGCAGAGTGAAAGGCAGCTGCATGCTTCTGTCCTTTTTTAAAAAAGTTTACAGATTTCAGGGGGCCAAATCCATTTCCAGACTGTTAATTTCTAACAAAGTCCTGGCACCGTGCAGGTAACAAAGTTGGGGAAATAACAGGATGAAAAGGCCATAATCAAAAATTGGAGGCAACTATCTAGGTGCTACAGGAAGGTGTTCCCATTTCGTGTGCATGTGCAGAACAGAGCAGTATAGGGGGTCAATTCGCTTCCTAAAGCAGTACAGTTGATAGGATCATTCCCTCTGTGGCTTTGCCTTTACTTCCTAACACAAGTACTAAACTTCCCTTTATCCTTTAGCATTTTTCCTTTACCATTGCAACTGCTCTGTTTACCACCAGGACTGCTCTGTTCTGGTTTTACCTGCAGTACCGGCGTTACTCCTGTATGGACGGCAGATTCTCCATCATGGTTCAGTCCCAACATCTGTGCTAAATGAGCTACTTCAATGGTTTGGGGGCAGACAATATTCATTCATTAGCTGGCAGGTCAAGGGTGAAGGACTAAAAAAGGTCCCTCACCAGGAGCTGGCTCTTACAAGCTGTAGCACAGTGGGCTCCAACGCCTAGAACTGCGTCCGGGGAATTTCAGTGAGACAAACAGCAAGGGACATCGCACAGCATTTCTGAGGACAGACATGAGCTACTCTCACTGTTTTGATTTTGTTTAGCCTCTGTTTTCTTGACCAGTCTTTATGATTCAAGCTCCTATGCATTCTCAGAAACTAAACACAAAATTGTCTCTGTAAAAGGTCACAAACAAAAAAGGGGGAGAAGAAACAGTTCATGTTTCTTGAAGACTACACATACCTAGGTGTCAACTACCAAAAAAAAAAAAAAAATCACTTAAATTTTCAGCATTTCAAAGCATACACTGTGTTTGCAATACCAAACACTAAAACCACGCTTTCCCACTTGGGGGATTTGGGGGGCACTGAATCAACTACCTACAAAACCAGCTACAATCCCTCAGAACACATTCGGTGGTTTTCAGTGAAAAACCCTCACAGTGAGACACTGTATTGTACTGAGCATTAAGCACTTCTCATCCCTGTTCTGCTTTTTCAATTCTAACTAGTCCCTAACCCTGTTAGTCATGAATTTGCGATTAATGAGCCTTGTTTAGAGGATGTGAATACTGAAATTGTTCTGATATATGGGCTTTAACCACAGAAAGACGATCTAATTCAGCGAGGGAATCTGCTGTGCTTAGAGGGGATTCCAAACCTTCAATAAAGGAAATCAGCTGTTAAGTCATTTTAACAAGGGGCAGCACGCTGTGCTCTCAGCTCTGCGGTGCCACGCGATGGTGTCACAGCTTGGCATCTGGGGACAAAATCATCTTCGTGCATTAAGGATGCTTAACATCTGCTTGTAAATCTGGGGCTGGTCAAAAAAACGGCTGAGACTGAAATGAGGATGGTGCAAGCGTGGTTTTCCACCAGAATTCACCCCTACGAGAACCACGCACACATACACACCAGGACACGCACTCTTCTGATCTAATACAGCAAAGGACCAATAACCCAGGGCTAAACTAATTATGACTGGTTATGCTTGAGCAGGAAAACAGCAGCCACTCCTCTCCTGCTTCGAGGGGACAAGTAAAACAAGTGCTTTTGTGGCTCTTCTTCCCTGCGCCTGGAAAGAAAAAACTGTCCCTTGGGAGTCTTCCCCTCCCAGCGTGTCCAGAGGAGCAGATTTCCTCCTCAACTGGGGACAGGCAGGACAGCTCTGCTTTCCAGGCTTGACAGCAAGGCTAGAGAAGGCCCTGTCTGCAGCCTCATCAGCCCAGCCTTCTTGTTGACTCTAATAGAAAATTTATTTCCCAGGCCATGAAAAATCCAATAAAACAGTGAAAAACAAAAAGATAGTATTTTTCAAGAAATAAAATCACCCATCACATGCCCGTCAATACTCAGAAATAATTCTGGGTGAGGGAGGAGCCTAATTATATTTGAAATTGCTTATAAAATGTACCAAGATGGAATAAACGTTCCTTGTTCTGCTCCAGCAGCCACTTTCACATTTCAGGAGGCTAATCCTGGAGACCAGGAGATTAATTCCTGGAGACAGGCCCTTACCCCGCCCAGCTCCTCCCTAGCTCTTCAGAGAAAATGACCTGGTCTGATCTTAACACATCTTGAAAAAGACAGAAAGATTAATTATGCTCCTCCCTATTTCATCTTCATGACACATCTGAGCAGCTTCTATAGCTGCAAAACCTTTATTTCCAGGGCCCTTTTGATTGTACTGCCGAGATATTCAAAGACTCATTAAACCTAAGGGGAAGTCCCATTCACTGAGACTTAGTATGAAAAGGAGGTGGAGGAGAGAGGCTTGAAGTTATCTTATACTTAAGTTAAAGAGACAGTTGGAGAAGATTTATTCATAAATCAACTCTCCACTCTCAAAGAGTCACCTGTCCTCGCAGTGCTCCGCACACAGGAGATGCTGTTGGTACTAACAGGCTGAGAAACTCAGCCTGCTCTGATGACTAGTGCCCCAGCTTGTTCCTACAGAAGAACCAAGGGATGAAGAAGCAAAAGTATAGAAACCTGCCTTCTATTTTTGTAGACACAATTCTGCACCTATAAATCGCAATTGTTTTCCAGTTGCAACACTGATGTCAAGTTAGAGCTCAGCTTTCAGATCAGTCTCCTGCAAAGGTGGTGTTTGTCAATGTCTGCGTGACTGTGGTTGTAATTATTTCCTCCAGCAACTACTGTCACTATATCTGACCTTATCCTAGAGTCAAGTACCGAGGCACTAAAATTACACTATCTTCTGTGCAAGTAATTGCTGATACAACACCTTATTCTCAATTACTATCATCAATAACTCGTGGATATTAAAAGCAAAGCCAGTATGTTACTGGGGCTGAGATTGCTTTCTAATCTGATAGTTAGGCTATAAATTATCTGATTTGCTGATGAAGAGTTCAAATTACAGAGGCACCATTCAAAAAAATCACTAAAGATATGGATGACTTCCTTTGGTTTTAAGTGCCATTAAGAAAGTGCTCCATTCTTTCCTACTGGTGTTGGCTTCCTGACTTGAATCTTCCCTGTCAAGCTATCATCCTCACTTAACTTCAGACACAAGTGTTTCACATATAACACCCTGCCTGCCAGCATAGCAGTAGGCTTCAAAAACTGGCCTTCAAGCTATAGTCTAAAGTTCATCTACTAGAAATACCAATATTATCCCTCTTTTTTACTTTTTAGAATTGTGAAACCTCAGCAGTACCATTACAATCAAGATTGTACTTACTCCTGGGAACATTTTATCTTATTTTCACATGGAGAAACCTCTTCTTTACAGAACATTGTTGCACTTAAGATCTCTCTGCCATTTTACGTGAAATTAAGTCATACATGTGGTGCTGCAAAGACTAAATCATGCTATTAAGAGAAGCCGGGGTTCAATTTCCCTGGATGCGGCAGGTGAGATTATGCATTGGGAAAGGCTAGATCTGGAGAATGCAATAAACACAGGTGAATATAAAATATAAACGCAAAATGCACTTCTTCATATTTATTACATCTTTTACATCTAAATCAGGCAGATTTCATTCCACAGATTGAGACTGATCTGAAGTAATTTAGTGGGAGGCTGGTAGTTGAAACACATAATCACATTTCTAGAACAATGTAATTACATTGAATTTAATGTGATTTCCTGCCACTGGTTTAGAATTCCAGCCTCCTCCACATACTCGATTTACGCTGAACACTTGATATAAGATGACTTTTACGTAGCCAGGTACAGCATTGCGTAAGGGGAGAAAGTATGCTATGACTCCTTGAATTCCACAAGACCATCATACAAAGATGTCGGTCATGAAGTACATGTAAGTTCAAATCTTAAATTTCTAGGAAAACGCTGTCTTGGCAGATGGCCATTATTTTAGACTTCATTTTCATTAATTATCTCACAAGGTACAATTCTGCTGACTTTAAGAACTTGTGCACAAATCAGCTCTGCTCTATGGGGCAAAGAAATTGGAAGGGAAACTCTTAGCAGAAGAGTTTTCAGGTTTTTGTATGTTGTACATTCTTCTGGGAGTGGTATACTAAAGACTTTTTATAAAGAACAGGCTAATAAATGGACACAGCAGGTCATACTCATTAAGAATAGCTAGAAAATACTGGGGAGAAAAGTAATTGCAATCTGAATGCAGACCAAGAATTTTAATCTTCAAACACAAGGACAAAGGGCTGCAATTTTATCAAAGTTTGGAACAAAACAGCACAGACATTGATATTCATTTAACTCTGACAAGTCAGTTAAAGCCTGATGTAGAGAGGGAAAGCGTACAAGCTGATGTGTTAGGAGAGCCCATGCTGCCAGACGAAACTACGTAAACAGAGGAGTTACTCTTAAAAGGAAAAAAACAACACTAAGCTTATAGCTGATCAGATGAAATCCTGCAATCCCACCTAGTATGAAACAATTCACGTAATCTCTTTGCAGAATAATTTCAAATAGCAACCAAAGTTGTAAAAACGGAGGCATATTTACAATTGATTTGCAAACAGAAAGAAAAATTATTAAATTGATCAAAAATGCTATTTACTGCTGGCAGTTAGCTTTCTGCAGAACGTTTCAACATTTATATTCCTTCATTGGAATAAATAAGTATTGAACTATAATGGATAATGAAGCAGATGCTAAAAGACAATACAAGGGCATAGGATTTTTTTTTCAGCAGGCCAACATAAACTTGAATGAAATAAAAGTTCAAAAGCAGGTTTTAAAGCTGGGGATTTTTATGAAAAGTAAACAAGCAATATATTTAAAGCAGTATAATTACCAATGAATCACAACACTATGGAAATGGCCTTGGAGAGTTCCAAATGCATTACACGCTGCAGAAAGGGAGGTGAACGAGGGAGAGAAGAGGAGCCAGCGCTGCAGCCCTCACTCAGATAAACCACCCTGCAAAGTCAGAGACTTTTAGGTTGTAAAGCCAAATCCTGAGATTCTTCCTTCCATGGGAGTTTTCTTTGCTATAAATAAAACAGTTGAAAAATCTCAAGATGTGCAGGCTTGCAACAAAGCCAAGGAGGAGACCTCAACGCCTTCAAGCTGCTTTTCGACTCTGCCGATGTCGAGCGCCGCTGAGCGCAGCGACGTGGTGCGAAAGGCTCACGCAGCCGGGTGACGTTACGCTGAAGTGGCAGCGACAAATGCAAACGTGTTACAAAAAAACCCAAAGAATGGAAGAGCTTCGTCTGGGAAACGACGGCCTGTATTATTGATGGCTCAGCAGCCAGAAGACCTCGGCGCATGGAGAGGATAATGGGTTTGTCATCTCCCTGCCAGGAAAGGACTCAAAGAGAGGTGAAGAGAGGCAGCGTCTCAGCTCTGTGCCCACCCTGCGACCCCGGTGCGCAGTCCTGCAGCGCACAGCAGGGAGAGCAGCACGGGCTTAGCCACAACGTCCGCCTGCCACAGCCAACCCAAATACACCGAACCCCACCGCATGTCCAACACACACCACAGCTCAGCTCTTTCCTCCTGAGCCAGACAAGCTTCCCAACAGCCTCAGCATTTCCAGATATCAAATCCTTAGTTGGGTTTCTTCAAAGAGTGAATACATTCGCAGAAATTAATTTTGGGCTACAGCTTCTTAAAAAGTACCCATTTCTACATCATGCAGATTAGTGGCTGAGCCTGCTCGAAGTTACGGTCTTAAAACAAAAAAAAGTACTAAGCAGATTTTCCCCTTTGTTTACTGAAAAGCCTACTTTCTTCAAGGTCACTCGAGACAAGCAGCAGTTTGATTAAACAATAAGAGAGATGCTGGGTGCCAGAAGGCCCCTTCTCATCCCTGATCACCTTCTACAGCGCAGGAAGAGAATTCTGCAACAAGTACGTGCAAGTATGACAGGGGAGTCAGGACCTTCATTAGGTTAAATCACTCAGTTGCAAATCAGGATCAACCAGATAGAAACACTGTGATTCAAACTCGGACAAAAATGGTTAGAAATGAGAAACAATTTGGCTATGGCGGGATTGCCACTATGTCACCTGGGAGGTCAACCCAACTATTGAGGACTTTCATCACGCAGCAAAAGGACTGTGAAAATCTCTGCTCACCCAATCACCACTACAAGAGTTACATATTCAGATTTCTTTCTGGAATAAGTGCAAATTTGCTTTGATTGACTGACATTTCATCACTTAATACATTCATAGCATGTCAAGGGAAACTTGACTGAATTCACAATGCTGTACTGATTGAGTTCCTAATAGGAACAGTTGTCAGAAGGACTTGTAAGGATAACTTTCAAAATCACATTTCCTAGCTGGCAGAAGACTTTCTGCACCAAAGAGTCTCTGCACCTACGTGCAGGACTTTCTGGGACATAGACAGCCCCCCTCTTCCCAGTTGCCATCAGCCCGTGACATGGCAGCTGGCTGCAGCCACCTCAATGGCTGCACAATAGGCTTTCTCCAAAGTCCTGCATTTGAGACATACAGTTGTGGAGTCAGAAAAAGCTTTGCTGGAGACTCATGAAGAAGCTGTGGAAGAGAAGCTAGAGATCAAGTGAGAGGCAAAGCTCTCCTACACCCCTTCCTGAGCACAAACTACCCAACCACAGAGCTCGAGGGTGAAGAGAAGACATAGGAAGTAGCATAGCTGGAGATCAGTGTCTACCTTAGCTGAAAATGGGGCAAGATGACAAGAAGAACTGACTCAATTTAAATTTGACCTCTTGGGCAGTGCCTCAGCCTCAAGAAGGCTTGCTATCTGCCATGCAACAAGCAGCTTCCTGCTGCTCTCAATCTCTGCCAATGAATGGAAAAAAATCTGCAGTTTTCCTTGGCTCCTGACCCCTCCTCTGAAATTTTCACATTCGAAAGGTCTTCAAGATACAGTTTTCAAATGAACCTAAGCATTTCCAAGTTCCTTTTCTTCCCTGCAGAGACATGTAAGGCCCTAAAATGACCCAGCTGCAGCACTCATGAGGTGGGTAAACAAGATCCCTGGCGGCCTTCACCCTGCTTTAATTAGACAAAGAGCGGAAAAAAGCAGTGCTCTTCAATACTTAAAACCAACCAGTTTCAAATAAATATTTAAAGTTGCCCTGATTGTTAGATAAGCAGCTTCTGCAAAGTGATTGCAAACGTTGCAATTGTTTTGCCGTACAGTCACCAGCAGCTGGAAGCTCCCACATGCCCATTTCAATCAGAAATTTTCCATTTCAAATGCATTTGGCAGTTTGTTTCTGGTGAGAAGTGCTTCTCGTGTGAGCTTTCAGAAGACCGCAAGGAGAGAAGCACAGGTGACTTTTCTTAAAGCCTGGGTCAAAGCACAGCTTTCTGTAAGCACTCCTTTCTATAAGTAAGCAAGCAAATAAACAAGGAGAGGTGCTGTGCCATACCTTCTGCTCTGCTATTCAGCAGCTGAGAGGCTCCTGCTAGAGCAGACAAAGCCTTCAGCCCGTCCCACAAAATATCCACAAACAAATGAAAAGAACAGTGGGAGGAACTGGCTTAAAAGTGCATTCATTGTACTTCCCTTTTCTTTAAATGTAATAATATGCAACAGCTCCTTGTGGTGTTGAACAGACAATACTATTAACTCTTTTTTTTTGTTCCAGCACTTCAACCATTTACACTTACATTCTTCCACCTAATCACTACCTAGCTGCTGTTAAAATCCGTCATGTGCTATGGGCCAAATCTTGAGGTCCCTCTCAAACCCTCCCTTAAATGAGTTCTTAGTACGATTTTTGCACGATTAAGCATCACAGGTTTTTTTTTCCTAATTGATATCTGAATAAAGAACACAAGAATTGCCCTGATCATTACCATAATGCTTTCATGTTTTCCACAATGCCACTCAAAAGCCTAAAAATATGGCACAGAAGCCCCGTGGGGAATTGATGTAAAGTGTCTGCATTTATACCAGGAACCCAATTGCCAAGGAAAAGGATATTTGAAATAAACCTGAAAGATCCATTAGCAGAAGCACTTCTGAGCAACTTGCTATTTGAAGCACGCACGGGACAAATCCATCTCAAGAGTCACTTCAAAGGGAAAGGTCTGTAATCAAAATTAATCACAATTAATTTGGCCCTAGGTTTCTGCCACTGAGAGGCAGGCTCCTGCAGTCAGAGCGGCGGGCAGCGGACGGCAGGAATCACATCCACAGCGTCCACCTCTGCTGAATCTGCCAATTCTTCTGCGATGCTGGTGCCATCATAAAATGCTGCAACAGGATTCAGGCCAATTCGCTTAGCGGCTCTGAACCACGAGGCCAGCCAGCAATATGTGCTGAATGGCGCTCTTTTTGAGGATGTCATCTTTCTATTTATACTACCTAATTCTTCTTCTCCAACTCCCTGTGGCAAACCAACAGTAGAAATCACACAGTAGAAGCTAACAGGGTTATGTAAGTGTCCATTTGCCGTACATATGCTCTCTCCCCTAAGGCAAGCGATCACCACGACTCCGTAGCAAGAGAGAGGTGCACCTTCCATTTTTGATGTCTAAGCACATCAGTTTTGGATGTGCTTCGGAGAGCATCCCTACCCTTGTTGGAGGATGACGTGTGGGCAGCAGAGAACTGCTATGGGGGCAGAATCAAACATGAACGAGAGGTGCCTCCTCTCCTGCCCCTTGTCTCTCCCATGAAACAGCTGCACTAAAACAAGACAGAGGATGCCAGCTCCACATATGGCAGCTTTCAAGGTACTACTGAACAGACACAACCCTCACACTTTTACATCAGGCTTAAATCCTTGCTCTGCCTGCCCGAAAGCAAAAAAAATTCCTTGATACAGAAAGGGCAGCTTCCCTGTCTCTTGATTCTTCTCAGTCTTCACCAAGATTTGTGTTCTCAAGCTAATTCTGCTCTCTGTCCTCTTCTGATGCCCAGCATCACTCTCCAACTCAATTTTTTTGCGACAAAAAGGCAAAATAATTTACATAAACAACCAAGCTCTTTCAAAGTAAACTGGCTGTATCAACATGGATACTTCCTTTGTTTCAAATATATTTGCCTTTCATACACTTATAAAAAAAGAATATAAACCCCTGTAATCTATGCATTCCTGTACCCTTCACCCCAAGGTATGTAAAAATGGCATAGGCTCTATAACATGATGGACTTTTGGCCCCAATCTCTTGCTCTCTGGAAGCATCCAGGGTTTAAACCTCAGAAAATATGCCTAGGAGATCTAAACGCCTATGACATGAAGTTTGAAGTATGCATTTTACTTATGCATATTCACTTTTTTTTTGTTTGCTGTGTTCTACCATTAAACTGCTCTCAAATTCAGAAAGACACATTTCTAGTTACAGGTTGGACCTTTCTCCAGAACACTACGAATATACAAACAAGTAGAAGTGGGACCTCTGCTCTTTTACACATATACCTACTGTATATACACCGTTTCTTATTTTAGCCACTTGGTAAGATTGCTGCTGGTCCCCCCCTTGGCAGTTCAGAGGGCACAGATGCTCTGAGCTCTCAGGGAGACTTGCACAGACAGCGATGCCACTTCCCAACCTGGCTACTCCCTTCAGTTTTCTGGCCAAATCCATTAATCAGGCCTGATCCGGGGAGCCCGCCTGTGCACGTACTGTAAAATCCCCTCTCAGAACACTGTTTTCCACCAAAATGAACCTCTGCCAAGCTCCCCCGTGGCACATCAGCCATGGAAAGCAGACAGCACAAGCTAATGGGGCCCCGCCTGGGTCCGTTTGCCACACATATGCTACGAATGCCCTCAGGAGCGGGTCCCTGCTTCACCGTGTGACTGAAGGGAAGGGACAGCTTCCCAGCTTCCCATAGTCCCCGTGCCGCACGCATGAGTAGAATTGTTTTCAAATGCCTTTGCGCTGCAGTGTTGCACTTCTGTCCATTCACCTCCCCAGCAGACTGAGCAGCCTTCCCAGAGAATTTCTTTTCCCTGTTGCCTTCCCCCCGCAGTCACATTGAACAGACGTGTATTGCCCGGCTTGGAAACTGCAGCGTTTATCCTCCAGGTGAAGAACTGAAGTACTTAGCGCGTATATCATTTCTGAATGGTCTTCAGTGAGATAATTCAATATTCCTGTTCCAGGGAATAAAATAATTACTTGCTTTTCAAACCTCCTGTTTTCCAAGCTGCTATAAACTGCTGTTACAAGTGACAGACAATTTCTAGACCTAAACAGACCTCCCCGTTCTCAGCTCTGCTTTGTAGTGGTTTCAAACACTGTTTGTGCCACCATTTCCCTCGCTGATCTGCCACGGGTGACAACATCTCCAGCGCAGTCCGTAGCCAGCTCCATCTCCCCCAGCAAACAGAAGCCCCCAATTTGGGGTGTAACGCTGTCCTTCTCTTCCTTCTCCTACTGCAAGCAAAGTCAGTTTGCCTGACCCCGATTTTCCTCAAGCAGCAGAGTACCAGCTTCAACACAGCGACATCCTATTAATGCTGATATATGTGAGACCTTTTAAAAGGCCTGGGGAAGACGGATTTCACTTTGCTGAGATAAATTTAAACTCCAGAAACTATAAAGATGAGGGAATCCAATAAACTACCATTTATCTTTCTTCTTCATTTGAATAAAACTCAACATTATATAGCACTATGGTTTTACCCTCATGCCAAAATCTGCAAATTCAGTTCCTCTACGTGTTCGGTCACATGAGGACAAAATTGATTGTCCCTTCTCCCATACTGAATGTGTATCCTGGGATGGGCTTCTCCCCAGAACATCGTATTATCACTCCAAAAACACTCCAAGTTTCTGAATCTAAGTTCATGTGACAAGATATATGAAATTTAGCAACAGTAACTGGAAAAGTTGGATTCTTTTCTGCAGAGCCCTTCGTGCCTCCTTAGCAGCAGTCTTTACTGAACTCAGTGAAAATTATATGAGCCTGTGTCAAGCTCCAGCATCGCAGAAAACAAATGAGCCATCACAGCACATGAGGAATATATCATTTTCTCCATCTTTTCTTGGATGGTGAAACAGAAACACAAGGAAAGCAAGCAAATCACTCACAGCCACACCAATAACAGCACCAAAATCCCCAACCGTAGGACATGCTACTTACTTGTAGTAACAAAAATATATCTGTCATTGCACGTCATGCAAGCTCATTCAAACTAAAAATTTATCACTTGCTTCGGACTCCAGCCAGGTGATGGCAAATATATCACAGAGTTGTCAACAATCTGCTAATCTTGGTTGTGAAGTGTAGGAATACAAGCAGCTTAAAAATACACTGGTCCTTCAGAAACCATAAATTTTGCTGTCTCTCTCTCACATACCACTGGGTAATAGGTCTACTCCAGCTATTTCACTCACACCTCCTGCAGTTAAACAGTTTTATTTTGCATGTCTATTTAGAGAATGACAATCAGACATATGAGATAGCAGAAATCACCCAAGGGTACACAGACAAAGAAACACAGACCTTCTCTGGCTCCTTGACTGAGAAGAATTCCCACTGGCAGATTTAACTGGAAAGTCTGTACAGAAATCCCAGGTCACACACAACTGGATTTTCAGACCCTCTACAGACACAGCTGGAATAATATCTCTTTCCATCGGGAAACCTGTCTGTTGGGCTCTTTTGAGCAGAGAAGAAAGCAAAGAGAAGCAAATGAAGACCCTTCCTCCTCCACCTGAAAGCAAACCATGTGTCTAGGCTTGCACCTTTTCAGAGAGGGTGCAAAAAGTTGGCATAGTCTTGTGAGAGAATATTCAAGCAGTGACTTCAGTTTCTCCTAGCACATATATTTGGGCAGAAATTTAAACCAGGGTGAGGGGTGGATCTTTGATTGTAAACACAGTAGAAGTTTCAAAGGACATTTCCTTACAAATAAGGGTTTGTTCATGACATTTCACATTGGGCATATTTTTGGGAGACTATAAATAAAAAGCAAACCTCCTTGTCCAAGTTACGATGCTTCAGCAAGCTCAGCAAGGACTGCGTTAGCCCGCTTAGCCTACACGCTACTACCCCTACAGCTGCGGGACGTGGCCTGGCTGTAGAAGGCAGCTTAACTCAACATTCTTTGTGAAAATTCAGTTCTTTAAATGAATTTCTCTTATGGCAAATGGTTTGGTGTACCTGCCATTCTTCATTTCCTACTCTGGCCACAAACTTCAATTTTCTCGCCATAGCACTTAAACAGCGCATAATTACAACTAATTATCGATCACTGAGGGATTACCAGTTGACAAATCCAATTTTCACACTGTTATCAAGCGTGACTGGCTGTGGTCCAGAGAGGATAAAAGGTACCTGCGCTGTCTCAGAAACTTGCAGGCCTGTAAGCTGTGCGGGACCAGCGTTGTCACCGTCCCCACTATTAAACCCATCAGACTGCAGTGGCACCTGAAGGCCAATGTGTTTAGGGACCCATTATGTAAAACCCTATAAATCTACACAAAGTGACAGTCCTCGCCCCAAAGAGTTTTGCAAGCCTAAAAAAAGCCAAGCCTTTTACATCTGTAAATGTATTCAATTTGGCTGCATTTGTACCACTTTCGTATTCCATTTCTGCAAATATTCTCCCAAGCAAGCTAGCTGGCAGCGATGTTCAGAGAAACAGGTTTTTTTCAGGGAAAAACACCACTCAATTTCCCTCAAAGCAAATTTTAAATTTGCATACTTTGGTGCACCTGCTGATCTCTACAAATTGGATCAATGAAGGAAAGGAGAGCGCTGCGCAACCCCCGTGCCCTGGGAAAGCAGCTTACACCCAGGCCGTTAATGTTGTTCGTTAGCTGTCGCAGTCCAGTTACCAGAAATCAGGAGTTTGCTATCTCACGGTCTGTGCACAGTACAATCGAGGCATTGTGCAAAAAGGGTATTTAAGAAAAAGAGAATGTAAAAAAAAATCGGAGAAAAATAGATTGGAGCTACTCAAACATCATTGAATTGAGTAAAAGCAATGTTTTCATAATAAGTCACATGATGAATTTTTCTCCAGTTGTATTTCAATGTTGAGTTATTCACATAATTCAAGTGGACATAAATCCCAGTGTGAAAATATCTGTGCTCTTCCAGCATGACTTGCAACTAAAGATTGAAAAAGTTCACTCCGATAGTATACAGAAATTGGTTTACTATTACAGCTCATCCAGCACCATTATTTTCTAAGAGTAGAAGTGTTTTTAAGAGAATTGAAATCTCCATGAAGAACATTTTTCTTGCAAATGTTTAACTTTTCTTTTGGGAAAAAACACATTTTTGTTTCACGTCTGTTTAACATTGAGATACATTTCCCTTTCCATTCTGTTCCAAAGGAAGCACGACACAATTTAGAAAATGTTGCACTAAATCTCCCTGGCTCCTAAAATAAAAACAAAACAACTGAGACTGAGGCTCATATAAAGAAAGATTGCAAGTGCCTTGCTAAGGACTTTATTCATTAAAAAAGACTCAACTCTATTCTGTTTCTTGTCTATGAAAGTGAAATATGATTTTATTAAATGAAGCCCTTAATATGTTTGCTAAAACTCTGTCAGGCTGAACATTAACTACATTTCCATTGTTTTTCAAGTCCAAAAAGAAAGTTGCTCTGCAAAGAGACAAGCTCACTTACAGCTTCTTAACCTGCAAACAGCAGAGAAGTTTGCTTTATTAAGTGCATTTGCAATGCCCAGCACAGTGCATTCACAAAAAAAAAAAAAAAAAAAAAAAAAAAA